>JAHQIW010000436.1:0-82813 GCA_019055375.1 Parelaphostrongylus tenuis
ATTTTGCATATCACTCAACAAATTAGATATTACAAACTATCCCTTTCCAAAGCTTACAACAAGTTAGTCTATTTTGACGCATCAGAAATTATCATATTCTCTTCTTATCGCTGAATTAATAGTGAGCAGATTATTATATCTGTCCATCTATAGATTACATTTATATAGCACTTGTGGCGTGCTGTATCCACTAGACTCTAGTAATTCTTGCCTTGATTAACAGAATTTTGTTCACAAATAGGTACAATGATCCATCGAAATTTATAATCACGAACCACAAATATTTTTGAACAAATCCAGACTCGCATACTGTTCCACTCCTAGAAATCGATTCTATCAAATTTTCTAAGGATAAAAGATATGAATAGTTTATAAACCTTTGGCAAATCGGCCAAATAGTTGCTTAGTTCCCGGAATGGATGTTGCGTTGTATCAATAATCATCATCGATGGCGAAGTAACATGCTAAACTTTGAAATAGGTTACCGCTGAGTTATATTCTTCTCTGATTAACACCTGTACGCTTCTTAAGCACATTCGTCTTACTATTTCTTTCCTTATCTTATTTTCTTATTATAACTAAGAACACGAGCGGCGCAATCGTTAGAGGTGCTCCACGGCTCACACATGGTCGATCAGTCGATGGTCGATGGTTCGATGCCGCGCTCAAAACTCGACAAGTTTTTCATTCTTCCACTGTCGGTGATTTAGTACCAGACTTGTTTGGGAAGATAGCAACAGTGACTTGAGCCCATCTCACAGGAATTGATCAACGTCGAAAGCCTAATCCGTTTTCTATTATATCACCACACGACCCATTATCATTGTTTGCTCTGCGCGTCTCAGCACATCATGCACTCGACTCACTTCCTCTCATTCATCGTCCGTGAAGGTCTTCAAGCATTTGACATGCTGCTTTGTTTGCTGCTTGATGATTTTGCCTTCCTAATGACTCGCCGAGCATGCTGATCGAGACAATTCTTCTTTCAATCTTGGAGCTAGCCTAGCCAAGGCGTCCCTAGGCGCTTACTTGATTGACAACATAATAGTGTTTGAGAAAGGGGATCGAACCAATGCTTTGCTGATCACTTTGTTTCTTGATACAGTGCATTACTAACCACTGCGCTATCTCGCCCATCAGCTTGAAGGAAAAGTAAGTCTTTTTTTTCTTGGTTACTCAGAATACAGTGATTTTTCTTTGGACGATGAGAATATACGTAACCGTTGGCTCATGCCGGTCTTCAGTGGCAACTGAGCTCGAACACTTCTTTACCAAGACGGCCAAAAGCGCATTTCGTTGATGACAAAGCGCGAGGTTCCTTCATCCTGATTGACTAAGGCTTTTGTGATTGGATTTCGACCCATTACCATTATCATTCGTCCAAAGATCAAAAATATCTGGCAGGATTAGTTTTACACGCTGCTGTTAGCAAAGGAGAAAGTGAACGCAAGTTCTCCTTCGAGTGATCAGAACGGCAACTCAAAATGCACATTTCAGAGCAATTTCACACTCATTCCCAGAATTACTACTAAATCCACAATTATCAGTAAATGCTACGAACACGATTACTAAAAGCTAATCAAACTCCAAAATTCTATGTGTGAAAAAAGATCAATGAACTTGTATGCGCACTAGTTGGAATATGGTTCCAGTGAAATTGATAATCGTGCTAAGTAGACTTGACTAGTTATCAATTTGAAAATCAAGTGGTCTTGTCCCCAAAAACTTGATATGCACTTTTGATTTCCTGTAGGAGCCTGATTAATGCTCTTTTCATAAGCACGCCGTAAGTTCCAAGCCTAAATTGTATATGGAACATTAGATTACATTCTACACAGATGAATGCTAACTCGCAGAATACTAAGTGTAAGATAGAAATTAAGAGTATGATTATGGTCATTTTCTTGGTATTCTCCGTATACTTAACTCTACTACATATCGTGGAAGTGACGGATACATTTTATGGAATATTAACTGAGTTCTAGGAAGCTATTGATCTTACGTGAGGCCACAGCCCCACCTTTTTGGTCGAGTAGCGCTGATAGGACTACATTTCTTGCGACTCTGCTGAACACTTCCTCTTGAAGGACAATATTAGAACAATGTCAAGATAGTAATCTCGAGATTTTTATATCCCTGGACACGGTTCCATTTAGTGTTTATCGGAGCATATTTATGGGAATCTCGCTTGGCAAACTGGATGCATAATCCAAATCCTTGATATGCGCAGCAGAATAAACGTCATGTTCAGCATATTAAGTACATCCTACAACCTTGTCGGGTAATAGTTGTGGAGATTCTTTTGGTTACTACACTTCAGTCTTATGACCACACGCCACGCTTTTTATCAGATTGAAAGATTTTCTTTGACAGGTAGGATGCCTTGTGGGTTTCATGGAATGCAAGCAGTTTCTGGCTTTGAGTTTGAAGATTCTCAGCATTAGTTTTGGGTCAGGCATCATCTTTCTTTTCACATCCTGGTATTTCATTGCTGCTATTAGATCATTAAGCCCTTCTATAGCTTTTGGCAATAGGGTACTGAACACCACAACTATAAACTAGGAAGTAATTAAAATTGCATGATTTTGGTATCGGTTCGATTGCGCGTTTTTATGCGAACATTTTCGCAAGTAACGTGCCTGTAGTTGCTCTAAGATGAAGCTGTCCTGGCAACAAACTCGCTTGCTACTCATGCACAAATGGCGCGGAGGAGAGAATGCTAGTGAAGTACCGCGCAATATTAATAGAGCTTTCCGTGGGCGGCCCGAGCGCTTCTGATCTCGCAGACTGTTCTTTCCGGCTTTGAACTTTGTTAGTCACTTCTTAGCTGTTCTTGTTGCAACCGTATAATCGTCCCAAGCTTCATTAACATTGTGCGCAGCTTCACTAGAATGTTACCCTACGCGCCACTCGTGTATGAGTACCAAGCGAATTTGTTCCCAAGACAGATCTATCTTAGAACAAGCGCAGGCAAGTTGTATACCAAAATGTTCGCAAGAAAGTGTGCAATTGAGCGATATCAAAATTATGCAGCTTAATCACTCCTAATTAATAAATTCAGTATCAATTGCTCTAGTGCCGAGTTTACTATACGATCTAATATTTTTACTGGAGGAAGGGAGGTGATAGTGATGTAGGTAGGTCATCAGGCAGCAAGGTGCTAATTTGACGCAATCTCCCAGCACTTCCCTGCTTCCTTACAATCAATCAACAAACGCCCTAGTTGGAGTCTGTCCGAAACTCCAAGACGATTTGCCCCATTAGCATCCTACATCATTCATGTTCTAGACAAAATTCTCAAGCTGCACTTGATGCACGAGAAAGTTTTGGAAGCTTCTATCGAAAATTTATACTGGAAAACAAATCGAGTGATAGAAGTCCTACGATCTGTGCAGTAAAGTTCGATGATAGGATGTGTGAAAAGCTATCATTATTGATATTATTTATATTATTAACAATGTTGGATAGGTCGGCACATCCATCACATTGCGCGGAATCCAGCATTCGAATTTTTTCCCTTTCCTCTTATTCATCATTCACGAGGATGTCGAAGCATTTCTAAATGTAATCTTAAGTTCTGTTTGAGGCTTCTTCTCTTGCTAATGAATGCCGTTTGATGCTCTCCGAGTCGATTTTCCCTGGAGACCTGAGATAGCCGTCCCTGAGCGATCTCGTTTGGACTACAGAAAACGAGGAATTTTCAAACAATCCGGTACAGATCTTTAGAGAGAAGGAATGAAACTTTTTTGAACCTATGCTAAGCCAAGAACGTGCGTATGGAGTCGAGTGCTTTTCGCACTCTTTATTACATCCTCAATGCTCTTGAAGATCTTCAATTCGCTCGCTTCATCCTGCAAATCTCCGCTGCCAAATAATTCTTCATATTGACTTTTTGGCCTAGATAGACGTAGCTGAAGCATTCAATTACGTGAGAGCGTGAATCGGGTATTCAAGACCAATTTATTCCCCATGAATGTCGTTTTTGTCAAAACTAACCAAAATGTGATCTTTCTACAAGCACTGCCAAAATCACCTAACATTTGTTCTTGGCTGCTTTTATATTATAAGAGCGATGACATTGATAACCGAAATTGTTGCCATTTCTTACGATCGCTTGAGTCCTTTATTGTCCTATTCCACGTTTCGCATTTTGTTCTCGAGAATGAAGATGAATAGGTTGGCGACATGGTATTGCCCTTCTAAACAACTACTCTAGGCCGATGCTAATATTATCACAGACAGACTGACCTTTTGGTGTATATGTTTCGGCTAAGTCAAAACTCTTGGATCAATGAAAATGAATAAAGCGATTTTTCCGTAAAAGCTTACCGAGTCTTGATATAGTAACGATATGATCCATGGGACTGAATCTTTTTCGAATCTCTGCATACTTACATGGATCTATCTCATCCGGTATTCATTCGTTTTCATTATGGATGGCTTGAGTGAAGAATTTATTGACGACAGAAGGGAAGCGTGTTGGACGATGGTTGTCTATGTTGTTTAGGTCTCCTTTTTTGAAGACACATCACGGCCTTGTTATATCCTCATAGAATAGAAACACTGCATTCTGACAGTTATTGTGTGAAGAGTTGAGCCATTGTTTCGATAAGAGCTGGTGAGGAGGCTCATCAGATGTTCAGGTCTAATTCAGTCTAGACCGAGTGTTGTTCGTTCTTTAATTGATAAAGCAGGAGGGCATATTTTGAAAGGGTAAGCCTACTTGAAAACAAATCAATCCTCCTTTATTTCAAGACAAGGCAGGGAGACGTGGGTATCGAACAGATCCAAGTCGTGATCGTAGATGATTTTCACCAAGACACCCGTGTGTATCCATCCTTTATGTTCAAATGTCAGTAATTATGCATGAGTGCTGAAAGCTAAACGCTGTAATTTCAATGGGTGAGCTTTGCTCTCCAGGCGTAACTGTTAAGAGCATCCTTTACGTTTGCGATAATCATTTTTTGGAGCCTTTTTTTTGAGCAAAGACTTTCCATTGAGCTTTAAGTATTCATTGAAAATATTGAATCTCGGCCATTTCAAGAGTGTACATTTTTCGAAAAGGTTTTCTTACAGCACTGTCACAGTGACAAAAATCTATGTTCTACACGGAGCTCATTATCGCGCGTATTTCTGATATTTGTTTGGAATTTTTTCTCCGTTTCGTATAGATTTTTTGCTCTCTCGTTCCGCCAGTGTAAGCCTTTCAATTTCATTTCATTTTGCCAAACAAATCAGCCAATAATCTCAAACCTAAGTAGCCAGAACCTATGCACGAAAACATATGGATATATAGTGGAAATTGTGGATTTTATAGTCACACGTTCTATCTAGAGTATTTTTAATGCACAGAATTACAACATCAAGATTGTCGAGATCTAAGCCATTGAATATTCTATAAATAATAAGTTATTAGTAGTTTGAAAAAAGCAGAAAACACATTATCTCTCAAAGGGTTTCATATTATAAGCGATAATGGCATACTACCGTAATCACTCCCAAATCCTGTCCAGAAAACTTTACTTTCTTTAGAATGTTTGACGACACAGAAATAATAAATGGTGTCATTCTAGCACCAGGAAAAAGGTAATATATTGCTATCATCGGGTTACCGTGCCCATCAAGCGCTGCCATGGATTCGTTTTCAGCCGACGGCATCACTGAACTGACGCTGATTGAAACTTATTACTATAGACAAAGGTGCTACTTTCATAGACGTACAGCATAAATAACTCGATAGACCATGAACTCTTTTTCAGTTTTCATAATTTCACATTCATATTTCATTCCACGCGATTTCAATATTCCAATTGTACTTTATAAGCAAAAATTACGTTAGAGAGTTTTGAAATGAATGATGAACCGAAATCGCCTCACTCTATCAGTAAAGAACATGATGAAGAACCGATGGAATTGCATAGACTAGCATGAGCATATTTCGAACCACGGAAAGGAATGACAAATACAAGTCACTTCAACTTGATCAAGGTTTGTTCGAGCAATATTATTGCTTGAGGTTGGCTCTGAACAATTGGTGAGTCGAAAATGAACGCAGCACATCCACGGCCGAGCCATCTTCCAAGATAGGACTTATTCCACGTTCGCTATGTTCATGGATTTAATTGTAAAGCGAAAAGCTGGTACGTTTGCTAATCCAATAAAAATGACTATAGACTGTGATTCAAACAGTAAAACGATGGCTGATAAGTAGAGGTGATTTCTTTCTTGAATCAAATTGAACATCATGGACGTAGTTAGCAAATAACATACTGATAAATGTTCTATAGTATTTTCAAAATGCTTGGAAGAACTTATCTCTACACCAACTGGGATCAAACAAAAGAGGACGCCTCTCTTCCGACGCTGAGTTGTACAAATATACAGATTTCGTTACCATACGTCTTGCAGATTTGTTGATGAGGCTCAAAAGTGTTGACACCCAATTTGTAGTGGAAGTGGAGTGGCAGACGAATTCCTTTTTTGGACAGTTCCATTCTGGCAAATGCTTAGACAAATGACACATCGTTAGATGAGCAAGAGAACAAGCTTTCTGATTAGCTTAAATCCGCACAACATACATGCTTAAGAATCACTTTTCTAGGCAGCACCATAGAACATTTCTACAGTCTACATAGTCTATGTAGTCGCACACAACGCGATTATCAGAGAAAGCTGGAAATGAAATGGAATCTATTCGAGATATATAAACCCTCCACAGCTGGCATTGGCATAGAGAAATTTGAAACACACAACTTTGTTTCTTTAACACATTTGCGATTACCCTTATCACTTTGGTGACTATAGAATAACCAAAATATATGTGTGATTTCTGCGACTCAAGTACGACAATATTGGTTATCTTGACAATAAACAGCAATTTTTTGATAACGAGAGAACACGTAGTGTTCAATCATGGCGCACTTGAACGGACCTTAATCTAAAAGTTTGATCTCTTGATCATGTTATTCAACGAGATTTTTGGAGCCGGTACGTTTGTTAATCACTCTATTCCTTTGCTTACCATAATGTCTTTTTATGAGCCTGCTCATTCTGAGTATTATTCTATGTGTTCTTGGTTTAATTAGATTTGAATGAGGCAATCAGAATTTGACATTTTTTTGATTTTTTCTGCTTCTAAGGCCGAGTCCTTTATTTCATATATCTACTCATTCTCAACCACCTTATCTTCCACCATGTTTTTTCCTGATTCAACCCATCCCTGATCCATCATATCCGATGGCGTCCTCATACATGTACTTTGTCTTTAGCCATCCCATGCTAATCCGAACACAGTCTAAAAAAGTAATAATCTCTTTTGCATCCCAATTATGCTAGGATATCCTGTTTGCATGGATTTTGCGCATTTTACAGGATATCCGTAGTTGGGCTACTTCACATTTCACGAAAGTTGATGGCCAATTCACAGAAGCCCTCTTAGAACACTGTCATTGGTACTACCAATGACAATTCGATAAAATAAAATTTGCCAGTGGTCTCTCAGATCTTTACGTTTTTCAATAGTGGAAATATCGCTAGCATTGCTTTTTCCTGATTGCTTTTCCTCTCCCATTAAAATTGGTATCTCCATTGTGTCAGAGTCAATTGCTCATTGCTGTGCTTCAAAATCCCATGATCCTTCCTCAAGCTGTCAATCTCGGCACCTAGTGAGCCCGTTTACAAAGGAGTGCATCCAAGTACTCTCCAAGTTTACACTTTTCTGTTCCTGTTTTCAATTACACTTTTGGACTCTGTCTAAGTTGACAATCGGATATTTTTCTATCAGGTTGTGGCGAACATCTATTGAGTGTGAATTGAAGTGACGAAAATATAGGATATATTTCTAACGTTAATCAATCTCCGACGAATGCTTCGACTTCGCAGAGATGGAAAGCTTGATGCGCTCGAGGTACAGCATGGGACCAACTATTACGCATCTAATACAGTTTTTCGCTAACCACTGCGCTACCAGCTCTCAGCTCTGACAAGCTACGGCATGAAGGCAAAACGAAAATACGCACATATATTAGAGGATTTCATAAAATTCCAGTCAGTACTTAGTTCTTAAAGCGGAAATTTACTCCAAGGAAACTCAGATTTCTACCTCTACACAGTTGCTTCATTAAGTAGGTGTTTCTCAATATCTAGTTTGGATTTCTGTGTCTTAGAACAAGTACTAAGAGTCAAATTTTTTCAAAGAGAATAGAAGCTTCCATTGACTTTTTAGTTTAATGATTCTGCTTCCTGTTGTTGAGAGCCCATCTGTCTGTTGCTTTAGCTTTTCGTTCACTCCTTAAGCGAATAATCACACATAGTGGCTTTTCCCCAAATTTAATTAAAAAATTACGTGAACAGATCAAAGAAGTAGATAAGTAGGCACTTTTTCCGACCTCGTTATATTGTCGGCAGCTCGTAGTACAACCTACAGTATTTTTGTATAGATGATCTTGGATAAATTCCGTTAAATTGAGTCCATAAGTAATTGTAAACGCATCTATATTCCGACTGAGAAAACTACTGGGTATGAACGACGAAATTTGTCTGGCCATATTTTTTGACCAAACAGGCTATGATCAATGTGCAATCCCACTAAAACATACTAAACTGGGTCGAATCATCACTTATTAGCTAATACTTTATCTTGAACGTGTTGAGAGACTGAGATAAAAGCTAAAACATCACATCTAGACGCATTTCCATTCCAATTTCACAATCAGTTCTTCTACTGATTGGTCTAGGTGGTATCTAAAAATCGCAAAAAAGATTCATGCACACCATTCTATGAGTGAAACGTTTCTGAACCCGTTCTGAAAAATAGCGAATCTCTCAAGGATTTGTGGTAGAAATACGAGTTTTCTAAGAAGTTTTCGAAGTAATCTTATGCCTCTCAATATTAAAGTTTCTACGACCAGTAAGAAACGCCACGCAAAAGCGCTTGGCAGCTAAAGAACGTTACTGCTTAATTAGGAGGTATTAGGGACTTCGCGGTTTTCTTAAGAGTTTTCCTGCAAAGGCATGAATGCTGAATGTTTTTTTAAGCATAAGTTCTTAAGATGCTCGGAAATGAAGCGGCGATACAGCAGGCGAGAGATCTGAGAAGTCTGCCGCATTAGGAAGAGTTTCACGTGGATGTTGTAAATTGCTGAGCTCATCATTCTGATGTAATCAATGTCTATGAGGAAGTTTTCAATGTTTTCTCCTTCGCTACAGATTATTCTCTTAATGAACAAAATCAGCTGTTAGCCTCGTATTACATTATGACCAGAAAACGTACCTTTTGATGCTCAAAGAAAAGCATAACGATTTCGTAGAAGTGATCTGTCTGCTTTTCTTTCAGTTTAGTCAACCCGTTATCCGAATACATTCATTGTCAAGCTCATTTGTGGTGTTCTTGTGTTACTAATTCCCACGGTTACTTTTTCTGAATCTAGTCTCCTTACGACCTATTAGCTTCATTTTAACTTTCTCAAATTGTCATCTTCAAGAGCATCACGTCCTTCCAGATGACTCTGCTTGCGTGAGGTCCTCATATTCACCACTGTATACTTGATATCCGATTTATCAAGCGATAGTTTAGATTCGTCCAATAGGGTCTTGCTATTTTTCCATTAGAATTCCACAGCATCAAAATTTCATGCAAGTTGACGCAAAAGCCATAAATAGCATTAATAGGAAATACAATCTGCGGGGATAAAGACACTGATTCAATACATAAACAAGCCAACAGGACGAATCTTCGTTTGAGTATCTCTAAGATCTCTACTTAATTGCAAGTCCCTAAGGGATTCATCAACGGTGCCCTCTTATATCTATCCTCTTATCACTCGTAATCCTATTATTCGTCAAGTGACTAGAAGTGATTCCTGCAAAGCTTCGTGTCCACTTCATCGTATACCAGGAAACACGGAACGCTTCGTTCGCTCGAAAGAAACGAAAGGCATAACATTTTCAATATGGCTGGCTTTTATTACTGTAAGCGGCAATAACGTAGCTATACCTCGCCCGATTTCGTCGTGGCATTGATTCATTTCCAGATAGACCTTTCGATGTAGACTGTTTTCTGAACTAACTTCTTCTTCGACATTTGAACGGCCTTACTAACGAGATAGCTTACTTCTTTAGACGACAAAATTTACATTTGTAAAATCATGGGTTCCTGACTGATAATTGATTGATAATCAGGTGAAGTCACCTTTTCAGACTTCTTTTAACCCGGATTTATATTCAAAATAGTGTAGCATTAATTTGATGCTAAGCGAAGTCAAGGAAACCTCTTTTCCTCTAATATCGGAAGGTTATAAGTCTTCGAAAAATCTTTTCTTAAGGGAAAAAAGCTGCGTATGCTTGAGAGCTGATGGATGTTCCCGTTAAGTGCTTCACAGAGTGTACCTTTCCACTCATAATTCAATGTTATGTGATCACAGAAATATATGGGAATATATTCAAATCTGGCCATTTTTTATGGACTACTTTCTGTTTGTTTTTCCTGCAAATTCGTATAATCTAATCCGTAAAACTTCAGTTTCTATTGTTGAATGCACTTTTTCTAGCAGGATGGAACAGAGTGCTCAATTTCTACCAAATATGAAATCATCATGAAATCGTGTACACAGCGAAGGTTGCACCGACTTTGTTGCTTCCATGAGAGTTGTTTGTCGCTTTCTTGGAAACATAGAGGAAGTTGGCTTGCACACAGCTGGAAAATTGAACAAAAGTGACTCACTCGAGATCCAAAACCATGAGACGCTCTTCGTTTGATTTTTATAAACTGTAGAGTAGTAATGATGCACTTATCAAAAATATTCAACGAATAAATCAACAGTACTCAATCGTTCTCAGTTCAATAGAAAATATTTTTTAGATCATTTTCTGGAGTCTCCCCGAGACACACCCTTAGTTGAAATTGAATTAGTAAGCCGACTTGAAGTCGTACTTATCCTTGCTAAACACTCTCTTCCAGTACTCGCTCACTTGAGAACTTGAGCAGTCCTCCAGTACTTCTCTATAGCTGGACCTTAATCGGCGTCGAAGTGGATTATGCGTTTTTTTATGACAAACTTACATCAGTTGACTAGGTAAATTTTATTCGGCTACCGTCTCGACGTCATCATTTTCTTCGGAGCCGGATTAAGCCGAGGTCATTGTCCATGGCCGTTTGTTCTGCCGATGTCGGTTATCATATATAATCGCGTCGAATCTTCGCTCTAATGAAGTATTGTCCTTTTAAGCCGTTGATATTTGATAATAACTTGTTTACCTCCTGACATTCCATGCTATGCAGCCGGTATTATATAAGCTGGCATCTTATCAGTATTATGATATCTGACATACGAAAGTTTTTCTCACTTCTACTTTTTTTCTCCTGGTTGCGACAATAAAGCCGCTGTATCATGGATTTTCACAAAAAAAAAACAAGTCATTATCAACAGATTATTAGTCTATTAGCAGCATGGAGGATATCACTGAGTGAGGATACTTCATTTGGGTGATATTTCAGCGGGTTTGACTCTATGCGATTACAAAGACCTACTTCGGAAAACTTTATTGCTGTAGACAATGGACTCGCTTTGATCCCACTCCGAATAGGATGAAGACGTTGAGACGTCAGCCGAATAAGTTTTTCCATAATTCCGTGTCAGTTCCACTTTTCAATCATTTGATTGACAATCGTCCACAATTTTTTTCAAGGCGCTAGTCTTATATCGCCTAAAAATCACGGGACAATAGACATTTCTGGAATTGTCCTCTAGAAACTGAGAAAAGCGAAATCGGCAAAACGTAAGACACCGGATTCGGTTACAGGATTACTAACATCGCACAAGGTTTATCTAGAAAAAGAAGCACTCTATGAAAATTTTTTTCCAATAATCATACCAAAGAGTAGTCAAAGCGGACTACTGACTTACTATCTAATGAATCCATCTTTTCCTTTTTCTTCGATTCCTAAAATTTCCGTAGTACATTTAAATATCAAAGCAGTCAGCGATTTGATGATGGACTACATTCAGCTTAATAGGAAATACTCGAGGCTATAACTCATTTTCTTTTTCTATAATCATCTTTGCATTACGGTGTTCAATACAATGAAGATGTCTACTTATCATGTTTTTATTCACGCTATTCGTTTCGAGTGCTTTCTTAGGACCATGCTCAAATTTCAATATGCCTGATAACTATTTT
Source organism: Parelaphostrongylus tenuis (assembly GCA_019055375.1). Lineage (NCBI taxonomy): Eukaryota > Metazoa > Nematoda > Chromadorea > Rhabditida > Metastrongylidae > Parelaphostrongylus > Parelaphostrongylus tenuis. Next base: position 12,178 of record JAHQIW010000436.1, read on the forward strand.
TGAGCCATGCATGTGGTCTGTCATCGGCACTTATACAGTGCAATACATTTGTTCCGGCCTTGCAGCCTCGTCAGTTGCACGGTGCCTTTCGTCTGAGACACTCCGTCTTGGGGAAAATACCCTTACGTAGAGGGATCGCAGACATAATATTTACACGCGCCGTCAAACGATATAAAATCACCTAACGGCCAGTGTAGCACACTCGAATGCTGTTTGTTCTTATTTAACTGACAATCTGAGGAGTCTATCTGATTACGTGCATTCACTTCTTCGACTTTATGCTTTATTCAAATCCATCTCACCTTCTATTTCTTTTGCAGCAAATAAGGTCTTTTCGTTTATTGCCATATTTTGTCGCACTTAGTATTTCTTACAGTCACTTCACTTTCATTCGTGCTTCCAACCAAGAGATTTTTGGATTTTCAAAAATTCTCATTTCAGGTAAAATGTTCGTTTATTTGTCAGCTATCTGTTGTATACTCGTTGCCCAGGTTTCATCGCAGCCCATGAATAAGTGTAAGCTTTTCTTTGGATAAAAATTGACTGGAGTGCATAGAGTGCAGTGGTTAGAGGTATCCGAGGCACAACGCCTTTTGTCCAATACCGCGTCCAAAAATAACCAAGCTTCCTCCTTTTCCCCAATGCCGTGGACGACGAAACGTTGACGTGGAACACTGCTAGGCCTTAAATTGGCACTATATGGGACGGAAATACATACAATAACTCTATGCTCTATAGTGCTTCATGCAGCTGATGCACGACACATCTCATATGGAATCATTGATGCCGAACGCCTTAGTTGTCAAAAGGTATTGTTAATCATATGTTATGGAATCATTGACGCCGAACGCTTTTGTTGTTAAATGGGTAAAAGTGTCTACTAAATATTGTCCCTGTAGTTATCTTGTCCTCTAAGACGGATTTACAAATGGATCAATACAAGAATAAGAACATAAGCGGAGTTCAACCCGATATATTGAACATAAGGGAGCGTGAACGGGGAATTGTAACCTCCCTTTCGCAAAGTGTTGACTCACTGGGTTTTCTATAGAGCGCCAACTTATCTCACTTCATTTAAGAAAAGGAAAATAGAATAAAAAATATTTCTAGACTCCAGAGATGCGCATAAATTTGATATACTTAACTATGACTTAAACCATCAGTGTCCAAACGATGTTTCCGCAATCGTAAGATATTCAGGCTTCAATGATCCTTGCATAGTTTGTCTTACAAGTACTGCGTCGGCAATTTGGAATTTCTTTCTGATGAAATTTCAAACTGTTGAGATTAATCTACCTCCGCCTGTGTTTTTCATATCTGTCGAACAATCTTTGCCGCTCTCCGCGGAAATATTTTAGGATATTGCGGACTAAGAAAACATGCAGGCAAGTTGTGAATTCTTTCAAGGGACAACTGATCACAGAATATAAGTGTTCTTTCAAGTTTGAGACTCTTTCACCAAGCTCAGTAAAGGGACAGTTAGTGCGATTGGGCTGAGAGTTCCAACGATAACTTAGAAGATGATACTCGCGCTCTCATTAGGCGATACCGAACTGAATTGGTGATACGGGAAAACTTATTCAATTGCCTACATGTCCATAACGTCTAGAAATCAATGCAAAATTGCTATCCAGAGTCAATCTGCAATTATTTTGAAATCAACCTGCTTATATCTCTCACTTATATAATCAGTTATCATAGGAATCTGAACAACAAGAAAATCCATTTAATATTTATAAATCAAAAAAGAGTAAAGTGCAAATTCTACTCTAAAATTATCTATCTTAGAATAAATTCCTACTCAAATGACTAGATTTCAACTTTTAAGCTTCTTAATTTATTCATCTTGCCATTCACAAGAGAATACTACAAAACTTCCGATGAAGATCTATGCCTGATTAGAGCCCTATGTATCCGATTTCATCAAACATGTGAAATGGAAGAGATGATAGTATGCATTTTTTGATCTGGCATGCATTAATCACATCGGCGTCCTTGCCTTCTGAGATAAAAACACTGATTTATCAACGATTTAGTCATTTCATTTATAGATTAGTCAGCATTCCTTTTCTGCTTTCTTCTAACATCAAAACACCTAAGATGGGCGGATGTATAAAAGGAAACCATCAGAGAAATGCTCCCGTCGTCTCGGCAAAAACAGGAAAAAGTAGCGCGACGTACGAACACGAAAAGTGTGGAAATAATACTCCACATTATTTCAGCTACAATGGCACTCACTAAGGAAAAGACTTGTCGCAGAATTTTTCTTTGAGATGGAATTACTAAGAACGTAAAAAAAGAAGAGAGCTCATTTACTACAGAAAAATAGCTTGTTGACGAATGAATGACAATTACCGAATACCATTCGACAAATGATTAGATCTTCAATTCTTTCTTTGCATTTGTTTACTTCTGTTATTAAGATGACAACCTATCATAAATTAGGCTGGATTCAGATGAACCGGAAAAACGATTGTACTATCTGAGCATGCCGATGGCTCGATACTTGGCGGAAGTTGAAAGCATGAGACAAAATCTTGGAAATGTCAATGATGAGGTGAGTTTGTGCTCAGTAAAACACTGTTTGATCAAAATAGGTTAGACAGATTAGTGTTTCTAGTGCGTAAATAAATACCTAATGAGATAGGTATGCACACAAGTTACACATGCTAAGTGCTCATCAACTATCCACGTAGAGAATCCCAAGACCGACTCCCTGTTAAACTCGGAATACTTCAATAACATAGATTTTTCTTTGTAAGGCAAGCACAACATTGCTATGGTTGATGATTTTACTTGATAGGCTGACGTTTCGGTGGTTTCGGCCTTCTTCAGAACTTCAAGAGACTTGGTTACCTGCAACTCAGCAACCAAACATCTCCATCATTAAAACAGAAGCAAAATCACCAAATCGGAACTTCAATCGCAGCAAACGCAAAATAACTTTTCGACATACCTATTAGTTTACATAAGTCCTCGACTCAGTTGTCCAAGTGGATATTAGCCTTGCCAAGATGACGTGGACCGAAAATACACTACCTTCGCAACCACACTAGATACAGTATATAAGATTAATATTTTGATGATGGAGGTGGATTTGCAGTCCATGTGATCACTGTACGTTTGGTTTCAAAGGGCAACTCAGTAAGGGACTCATGAAAAGCTGTAGGTTGAAAGTGGTTTATACGCTTTATGCGATTCTTTTTGCTTGACTGATTTGTCGGCATCCTGGTCAATCCAGGCCTTGAAAAAAGCGAAACCGCTGAAACATCGGCTTATCGATTGAATTCTATTATGACAACTTAGCGGTTGGCTTACAAAGAGGACTGTGAGGGTTATCTAAGTAAAGTTATCGTTCCACACTCCATGGACGTACTACTAATTCTTGCCGCATAGTGGGAAATCAGCCTACATCGGCGTTTAATCAGAAGCTGGTTGCAATTGCTTTACAAGTAGGAAAGGTGCGCATCATGAATGAAGAAGCTGTTTCCATGCATCTTTCTTGCAGTTGCAACCTATCTCGCTCTGCAATCCTTACCACACCAACTTGCACTTCACTTGCAGATGACATAAGATCATCGTCAAATTTCAATTCTTGTTGAAGATGGTTGTTGCTAACCGACATAAAGAAATCCCTTCATATTCTTTTCCTATCGCAATTGTCAACGTATTTGAACCGTATGTACTTATGGTGATATATAAGCAAATGAGAATGACTATTAATAAGGCGGATGTGAATTGCACCACAGTTTGCGACATTGTTATGAAATTTATAGAGCACAACATTTGGTGCTTGTAGCACAGTTGTAGAAGATTTTCTACAATACACATGCAATCGTTGATTCGATCCTATTCTCCTAGGTTCCTCAAGTCTTCTATTCCTTTGGGTTTAGAAAATTGGTACTAGACTTGTCTAGGGCGATAGTACCACTGATTAGATACTTTCGTAAACCATTACAAGTGATTGTGCAAACCGAATATGCATGCGGTCACCTTGGCCATGATTTGTGAAATCGAGTTCATGGCGTACCTTCCAGGAATTGTCAATGTTGAATACTTTTCCCTTTATCCCTTTCTAAGAGGATCAAAACCATTTAAAACTTTCAATCAAACAAATAATAAGCTAGAAATATTCAGCTGAGACAAAAGCGTTTCGAAGGCCTCAATGACTACATGGAGGATGCGAACTCGAAGCGAACCAGCCTCAAACGTCTCGCTATCCTCAGTGCGAGGGGATTCGGCAAGAAATGAACCAGCCACTGAAAGAACACTTGTGCGTATTTGTAAAATAGTTCTCCTCGAGTCTCTTCTAGATTTATGAACTCCATTGATGAAGATCAAAGTGGTGTAGAAGCCGTATAACTATGTGACCTGTGCTGCTTGCAGTCGTTCATCAACTTCAATACACACATCATACTGTATACCACACCGAAGAGCTATACAGAATATGAAATTTATGGAATGCAGTAATTCCCAAAGATAATTGCGAAGAAACACCACATTCTAACCTCCTATTCGATATTGTTTCTTTTTTATATGCAGTACGCAGTGAAATGCTTGTAGTCATTGTTCAGTAGCCGAAACATTCCAAACAATGTAAAATGGGCAAAGTTGTTCAATAAATTTTTTGATATTTTCTGAATCTATTATACTGCTGCGTCTGGTACAGCGTTTTATTTGTTTCTGTTCTTTTTTCAATTTTTATAGCTTTCCTTGTTTATTCTAGTTCTATGAACTCAGAGCCTCTCGCTAAAAGTCAGGAGCGAAGGTGCCAATCCCAGAAAGACACCTGTCTACTAAGGAAAACTATTTTATCACAAATATTTGGTTTGACACAGTATATTAAGCTTTTTTTTGATTTTTATGTTTCTAGTCCTAAAATTCGTTATAATTAAGGGCACCGTTATTACTGTGGGTGCATTTGAGCCCGTTTCCGATCCACAGAGGTCGACAAGTCAGTGATGACTACCTGAGAATGCAATGTCACGGTTACTTTGTGTATCAAGGGAAAGTCAAGCCTGACTATCGTTCAACATATCAATGAGGGAAAAGTACTAAGAGAAATCTAAGATATAGTGACTCCACACATGCATATGACTATTGAAGACACTGAGACTAACGAAAAGAGCAGTGAGAGGACTTGCTAAATGAAATACGGAGACACCATCTGACATCTGAGCATATTTAGGCAAGATTTCTTCAAAAGAGTCGCTTGTCTGATTCCTCTCTCTTTCTGCAATTTTTTGAACTATAGAATTCAATCCTATTTGAGCATCCTGATAGTATTAACCAATAACGTCGTGCTACCTATTACATAGGGCATTTGCTCACTACTGATCGAATGGTGTTTGACGTTTTGCACAACTCCAGGCATCATTTGCAACCTGTTAAATTTATTCAACGCACTTATCCGCCTAATCAATGGCAGTAGTCCTTATCGAAACTAGAGAAATACTCACAATTTCCCGACTCAAAAGAGCTCCACTAATGAGAAATTGATACACATTTTTGTACTCCTCAGTGGATCATTCTGGATAGGCAAAAATTATATAAAGCAGTGATAAAGAATAATCAACGTATTTTTTCAATACTGGATGCTCTTCACACTTTATATAAAGATTTAATTACGTGTAATTACACTTTGATAATTGATAATTGACTTCTACAACATTCAAAGGAGTGTTTCCAGCAGAATTTTAATCAATGTTGATTTTCAATTGAAGACCGAAAAAGAACTGGCTACCATTTTCGAACGTTTAAATCAATCTGCTCAGTGATGGCTACACCCCTAATGGTACCTAAAACCAGGTGACAAATACACTGCTTCATCACCTCTCCTCTTACCCTTCCCACAAAATGAGCGTTTGCGAGAAACACGTTTCTCACAGGGCAGCAGTGTGTGCAAAAGCGGAAAGAGATATTTTCAATAATAAAAAAGCAGTAGTAACCCTCTGCAGGTTTAGGGAAAGAACAATGCCCTTCTGAATGAAGAGTCTAGAAAAAATAAGGCCCCCACTATATTTTTCTTCATCTCCATTAAGATAAGCACAGCTATCGTGCTTTGCTTCAAAAGATGCGGCAGCATTACTTAAATTGCCATCAAATAAAACGTCAGCTAATTCTCAACTCCTGTATGACATTCAGTATAGTTGGTATACAGAATTCTTAACGACATGTAAAACGTGTGGGGATGAATACTACGTTGACGAAGCGGATAAGCTAATTTGTCTCCGTATAAACTAGAAAACTTCAAAGACATACAAAACACTCCTCTTGGAACGGATTGGACAAACAACACATCGAAGAAAATTCTAAACATGCTCGCACAGGTTTCTAAAACGCATGCGGGAAAAGCTTTTCAAGAACTTTAAAAAATTCGTGGAATCAAAAGTGGACCGCAAGGAGATGTGTCCAGCGATCACACGTGACTTCGTGCTTGATAACACGTGCCGAAGCTAATTTCTCCTCATCTCAGCTACGTAAATTCTTGACCATTCAAGATTGTGGTCGGCATCTCTCACTTGAAACACTAAAAGACTTCAAAGAACAGAAGGTGGAATAACCCTCTTCGTGAAATCAGCAATAATTCGTCAACGGAGATGATCTGAAGAGACAATTCGGTATTTAACTCAATTAGGCAAAAACTGGCTTTGGTCGAAATCCCAATGTTGGAAAGTGAATGCATGAAACGGTTAGAATCTAAAGGAAGTTAGCTACAAAGCTAACAGAAATTTATGTTTCACTTTTTCTTCTGTTAAGGATATTTAGATCGATTGGTACATTTTCGCTATCTTAATCCATTCTTCAAACCTGGGGACAAGGTATTTTCCGCACTTCTCAGACTTTCAGCAGTCATTCAGTAGTCAAAATCTCGCGATCTCAATACTGTACTTGATTTCTGAAAAGGCTTTGTTAGTGCGCTGAAGGAGTAAAATAAAATTTGAGACTTGGCGCGTACCTTTTGCTCGGCTACGGTACCTGTATGCGAATCATAATCATCAGAATTATATGATTAGCACATGGCGGAATAAACTCAATGTTGCACTGCGGCAGCTTGAATAGTATAGATCTTAGTAATTTCCAAAACCGAACTCCTATTAACTTTGGCATCGCTCAGTATATCACGGGCATTTAAGTCTAAAAGCGTGGTAGATTAATGAATCCATCAGACAGCTCACGTTTTGGCGATTTCACCTTTTCAGAGCCTGGAAAGAGTAGGTTGCCTACAACTCAACCAATCAAACATCTCCATTGCTTCAGCAGAAAATTTAGTAAGCCTAGATTTTGATCGCACCAAGAGCATCGCAATTTATCTAATTACTCACCGCTTTTATAAGCCCTCTATTGAGTCGTTTTGATGAAGACCAACTGTGCAGATATCACTTGTATCGCCAATGCACCTCCTACAACAAAGTAAGTCTCATATACTGTGTCATATCGCGCGTGATAGTGACAAATTATTTCTGCTGTTAACAGTTGGATTCATAGAAGAGTCACACGAGCGTTTCTTATACGCTATTGGTAATAACTAAGGAAGAGCATAATGAATGCCGAACGTGAAAAAGGTGCACAAAACTCTTAGTATTCTATGTTTATATCACTATTCTATCCAATATCAGACCCTACGAATTGTTTTGAGTATCCTGTACTATGAAAAGTGGCTTCAAATTTCACCAACAGCAGATGACACTCAATATCGGAGGCGCAGTAATCCACTATTTTTGTTACCATAAGTCCTATCTAGAAGTGAAACGTAGTCATAAGTTCTATAAATCCACTCATCGTAAGAAGGAAATAAGAGATTCTGCTAATTATCATGAAACGGGCACCCCGACAATATATATATATATATATATATATGCATATATATACATATATAGGAGTATATATATATATATGTATATATTTTTCCAATCGGCTGTTTCTAAATCTCGCTTTAAACATTCAATATAGTCTGTGAGAATGTTCGAAGTCTTTTTGAGGTTGATACGTCAGTGGCTTGCGTACATATATGTGTATATATAATATATATACATATATATGTATATATAATATATATACATATATATACATATATATGATACATATACATATATATAATATATAAAACATATATGTATATATATATATATATAATAAAGAAGGATTTTCTTTTTTTACAGCCTTGGCGGTAGTGCTATGTTGCATTACTACGCATCCTGAATGTAGACATATGCAAAAGTCTGAGTCTGGGATAGGGGAGTTCGCAGAATGGGTAAGAAGCAGGTTCAACTACCGCGTAGTTTAAAGTCTGCATATCACTCAGCATTCTCAACTCTATAGCAAAAACATCATATCGCTGCTACTGCAGCAGCAAAAAATAATTGAATGTCTTGCAAACTGTTTCATCAGCATTTACGGGTGAAGTTTGCGAATTGTACGACCTCTCCTCGATGGGTCGACACGAGAAGTTATCTAATGTCCAATCTGAGGATCTGGAAAGACGTTTACATAAAGCTTCGAACTATCGCAAACCTCGTTTTTAGACATGTCACGGCAATCTACTTCCATCCAAAATGGAAAAATAACTAAACGGTACATCATCAAAGTTCAAAGTCCGTTTCTCTGGTCATAGTTCTTCATTTGTACCAGTTCCAAGCTGCTCTTGATTCTTAGAAACGTAGATGATTACTGGTTACGATAAGTTGAACTCTCATCTCGTACACACGCATATTTAGTCGAAACTTTTTTTGGGCAAGTATACTTTCTACTGCGCTTCAAATAACTGGTTTTGGTGTCACCTTTTCATGTGGTCGTTTTTGGAAAGATGTATTGGGTTGTGCAACTAAGAAAAGACCTATTAACTTCTATTTGCTCACCGCATTATACGATGTAAACATCGAATTCATAATTCCGCACATCTATGAGTTTTGCTTAATGGAGCTTATTGGAAAACTCCACTGGTTTGCCGAAATTAGGGCTCTCGAAACGCTGAGGTTTTTTTGAATACCCCTCAATTGCTGATATTTATTTCCTACAGAAAATAACGGTTGCTTTTGATGACGAGGAGAAAAATGAAGAACCGACCTCACTCGCTGGAGAGGAACGTTTCAAAGGCATGGTAGTAACATTCGAAAGCTGAGACATGGGCCTACAGCCCACCACGCCGGTTTTTGAAACACCATTTCATAACGCTGTAATCTTCACCAAAATCTATGTCTTAAACTCGTATATTTGTAGCTGGACAGGGTTTTTTCTTTGCACTGTTGGCAATCATTCGATAGCGTAATCGAATTTGATTTTAGCGTTGTGATTAGATTCTGAAAAGACCGCTACTACGAAATGCAGCAGGTGAAGTTAGTTGGACTTCCATATGCGATCAATGGCCGCGTCGTCCAACTCACGTGCGAGTGCGTGAGGCGGCCACGTGATCCGCTGACGCGATACTTCTCTACGCGTTCATATACCCGAAAAAGCGATGCTAATCGCGTCATCACACGTGACGCCAGCCAGACGCACGTGAGTTGGCTGAAGCAGCCATTATCGCAGGTGGGAATTCAACTTATTTTATCTGTTGCGTATCAGAAAAATTGTCTTTTGAGGATATGAACATAGCGTTGAAATCAAACTCATTTGCGATATTGAATGATTGCTAATAGTCCAAGGAAAGAGCTCTGTCCGGTGTGAAACATGCGGTCTGAAGCCAAGAAACCTCCTCCTATAGAAACGTTGAGAAGAGGCTTTTTTGACGGTGACGTGGAGCAATAGCCTCAAGTCTCAGCTTTTCAATGATTACTAACACTCTCATGAAAAGTTTCTCTCCAGCGAATGAGAGATCGGTGTTTCAGTTGTCCTCCTAGTTAGAAAGAACCAAATAATTTAGTTTTTTTGGCTCCTTTTGAGACCTCGCTCAAAACAATATAATCTGATGACATATTTTGAGCCTTTCATGAGGTCTGTTATGGTACTTATACAGTACAAGACAGAAAGGTTCAAAATATGCTATTAAATCAAATTCTTTGAGCGATATCTCAAAAACAGTCGAAAAAAATATGACAATATACGTTTTAACCGCCACGAGCAATCGACAGTACAACACTAACTATGATATTAATCAGACTATGTTATATGCAATAGATAGTAATTGGTAATGGTTCAACTATCGGAGGCTTGAATCGCTAAACATGCGACTCCGTGCCCACCTTTTCGACTCTATCTTTTTTTCTCCCTTAACGAATGTTTGAAAAACATGGTTGTTACGTGAACAAGATGAAGATCACTTGGCATTCATGAACGCGCAGTTGAGAGGTAGATTCTAGGAGTATCTCCTGTCTTGCAAATGCGAGAAAGGATCCTAATTTTGACATGCATCAGTCTTAAGGCTACGTCCAGTGAAAGCGCATCAAATGTGAAATATAATTTAATTTTTACCAGCACAGCTTACTAAAAAGCCTTTCCAGAATTAAAGTATATTATTAAAATTGTCGAGACCAAGCTAACGAAGGACTACTAAATTGAAAAAAAAAAACAGAAGATGAGTTGTCCTCAAAGGGTTGAAAATGGTTATCAATGACAAGAAAGTACCACTTTTACTTCTCATCACCAGTTAAGTCCCTATAAAGTTCAGGCGACGCGGTAATAGCTCCGAGTGCAGAACGCTCTTTTCTCTTCGTTGCTGTAACGCCCTGAGAAGACTAAGCAAACAATGCGTCGAAGGTGAAACGTACTTTTCTCTTAGCTGCTGCAGCGCACTAAGAAAGTTTTTGCGATAACCAAGAGCACTAATTGAAACATTGTTTTCCAGGCTATCGAATGATTACTCAATGTCTAAGTAAAACTCTGTCCAACTCAAAGTTCTCTAAATAGGGGTGTATTCAAATGATGCAAGCCACCCTCAAAAGGTAAAGTGTTCTAAGTTAAATCCTTTCATTATTATTTGAGCCAACTTGTCATGCGGTCTGGTAAGGGTTTTTGTATGGCCCGTTACACATGTTTCGTCCTTACAGACTCGTCAGCCGGGGAGAACACGTCGTCTTTCGATCTTTTCATATTCAGTTCTCTCGGGAGCCTCATACTTCATAATATATATATATAATTTATCATAATTATACATTTATTTCGAGTGCTTCGTTTAGACCACGCTCAACTTTTCTTTTTTCAGAATTTTTTTTTTGTAAGGACGAAACACGTGTATCGGGCTGTACAAGAGCCCTTACCAGACCACATGACAAGTTGGCTCAAATAATAATGAAAGGATCTATTGAATTGAGCGTGGTCTAAACGAAGCACTCGAAATAAAGGTATGTTATAAGTTACATGATTTCTGCGAATAATTTGCTCTTATTTTGTGAAGCTCACGTGAAGTTCTCCGGAAATCAATCTCGATAGGCGTTTGCGTGAGTCATTTATCTATCGACGCTTCCTATCGAAATATGTGTTACAATGAACAAAAGTTTACAATATCATTTCAAACAAATGAATCAGTAGACCAGAGTCGATTCGGAAAAAGTGACTGTGAACTTTGCCTTTTTGACTAGATACTACAATGAAGGACCAGAATCAGCTTAACCAGTAAAGTTCATGTGAACTTGGAAAAAAGGACCGTAAAATGCTATTCTTTGAGCGAAAACGTACAAAGACGTCAGCGGCAACTGTTGCCTATTGCGTTGATTTACAGCTTACGCGAATGATCTATGCAGTACATCAGAAATCTGAGTGTCATTTGCCTTTTCATTTCAAATTAACTTGAACTTCTAATGAAGTCGTTAAAATTTTAAGCATGAATTCTAATGAGAATCATGATGCTTTTATCAGGAAAGGTATTGGAAACATTGTTAGACTGATACTTTCAATACAGCATGGATTGATTCCGCATGATTCAATTTCTTTTTTGGAAATTAGACTTTCAAATCTGAAATTTCGCACTTCAGTTATCCGAAAAATCAAAAGAATGAGCCCAAATAAATGAGTTGGGTTTGTGAAAGAAAAGCAGTTTTACGTCTCAAGAAGACAATCGAAATCGGCCTGTGCGACGGTGCCTCGAGGTCCATCTGTGTTATCAACCTTCTGCGTCGATATACTGCGTCAGGAAAATACACATTGCAACTGTCCTTTTCTTTAAATAGAGTTTGCACGTGGTTAATATTTCCCCTTTTCAAAATTGATAGCTGACATTGCAGCGACTTCGCCTTTCCCAAAACCTAGATGTACTACAATGTGTCATATTGAATTATTCGTTTAATATTTCGTATAACTAGTGAAAATGTAAAATTCATATACTGAGGCTTGGCTGAATTCGAAATAAGTGAAAAATCCGTCACACAAAAGTGCTCTAAGAATCTAACCACAAGTGTTGTTGACTTTCACGGATGGAAAGAAAATTTGTTGCCTTGCTGATGACGCTTTTTTCGGGACGACGATGTAATAAGACTTTTGGGACAAGTTGGCACGCATCTGAGACAAGTCTAATTTTTCATCTGACACCCAATAGATTGAAATCTCTGCTCCAAAATCTGAGAAACACTACATGCACTTCTGGTGAACAATGGTCTATGTGGATATCTCTACGCTCAGCAAACAGGAATATTGTGGAACTCAGTGAGACAGGCACATATCTTACACATGCTAAATGTTTTCCCTCTGTAAACTATATAAATTTATGATGTATTTGGCCTATCTTGACAATATCAGACATGAAAATCTGTTGTGAAGAGCTATCGATCCCGTATAGGAAATTCAACAGGCAAGTGTTTGCACAGCAAAAGAAACAAAATAAAAAAAATGAATTGTATGTGATTCACACAGTTCAAATCGTTCCCACACATATGAGTCGTACATAACTCACATCGACTTGAATGAGTGGGAAACCTTTTGGGAAAGCATACAGAAATAATCTAATTTAGCTCGCTGACTTGCTGTGCTTCATTCAACTACTGGTTGTTCGGACTTTGTAGCAATGAAAGTTTGATGACATGGCATCGTGACAACAGCTGTCATCACGTTTCTTCTACTTTTGTGAATTCCTATGTAGACTTTCTTGAATCTCACTGGTGTTAAAATGCTTGGAGGCAGAGTGCCATATCCTTCAAAAAATTGTCATTCGATGGTCGAGCCGTCGTCGCCACAACTTTAATCAATCATTTTTCTACTTGCTTACGCGCTGATTTTGTAGGACTTTGGGCGTTACACCTCTGGGAAGACCTCATAACTAGGGTGAATATGCGAAAAATAGTAATTAAGAGATCGTTTTTTATCATTTATCTATCTATGTTGTTTTACATGACCCGTTATCACAATTTATCATTTATCTGTGTAAGTTGTTATGCATGACGCGTTATCTCGATTTATTGTGTAGATCCCAGCACATTTTGTTTTCATTGTAAATGACGGCGGATGTTGTTTAAGACGATTCTTTTCGTTATGTCAAAGTAGCTGAGTCAAGGTGTTCCATGAGGCGTTCAGCTGACTGATTACAAGAGAGTGTTGAGGGAGCAAAGCGACCACAGGATCGCTTATCACCTCCCTTTCAGACACACTACATCACTAACCACTCCGATACCCCACCTCTGACAAAAGATCAAAGTGATTAACTCTGTTAGAAATAGCGAGAAACTCTAGGTAAAAAACGGGCTTCGCCTTATTTTGTCCAGTCACATAATCCGTTCTCACACCTGCTCTATGGACAGACTCCAGTGCTTATTGTATTCAATTAGTTTCCTCGCATCCATCATGCGCCAAATTTATCAAACTTCTCACACTGGATTTACTTTCCGCTTGAGGATTGTCGTCTTGTTTCTTATTGTTGCTAAATTCTGGTCCACTCGATTCACCTAACCGTCCTGAAGCAATACAGCGTTATACAGCGTTCTCACTTGAGATTGCGGGGAATGAAGCAATTTCACATAACTTTAATACCACTTCTCCAAATTCAAAATGGATGAGAGGCTCGGTTAGCTCGATGTGGGACTGAACCATCATTGTGCTCGTGATGAACACCATCACTATCACTACGTCTGCCCGCCAACTGGCTTAACCTTGAGAGAAAATATTGTAAATAAGTTTTTGGAAAGTCTTCTCCTCAGCGCTATTCGTCAAAATGAGCGACGAAGCATCGATTTTCCACGCACTGATATTAATCATTATTAAATATGGATCTAGAGGTCCGTAAAGGCGCTATTGTCTTTCTACTTCCTTCTTTTTTTCCAGACGAAAACATGAACTCTTTTAAGAAAGCATGCAATGATTCACGAGCAATGTGGCTTTTTTCTGATCCATTAAGTCGGTCTACCCATGAAGTGTTTTTTGATAGGCCATATAGAGCTATTTTGGAAGTCTAAGCTGGGTTTCTTTGTTCGAAAACGTTTTTCTCGTCAACTGTATCGATTATTAGACAACAGATGTTAAACATATGGTCTCTAAAGAGCGTGACGATCACAGTGATGTTGAGATGTTGAAAGCTATCAATTATAGATATTTCACAGACCATGGTATGAAACTCGCGCCAGTGGCCATGCTCGAGTCAAACCACCACCATGGGCGACAATCGCAAGAAAAAGAGACGACTGGGAAATGTGCTGGGGACTGCACAATTCGTAAAGACGGACCGTCTACTGAGTAAGTAAGATTACCGTATATAGGTCCATAAAATGAGAAGAGCCATAATCCCGTGTGTTATCCATCGTGTTCACATTGAAAAGCTCAATTGTAGACGATATTCCGGCACCAGTGGGTTTTCAATGCGAAGCACAATGTTGTAAATTTGATTTATTGCTTCCACTTTTTTTTCATAGCAGTGTACGATGTGATATAAAACCACAGAAATGCTAGCTCTTTCGGCGAAACACGGAACCCTAAAGTTTCGCTCTCCCAACCTGAGATCTCATTTGCCATCCACAACACCGCATCCTTATTATCACCAAAATCCTTGCTCAATTTTTCTCCTAACAATATTTCAAGCCCCTTTATCAAGAAGGGTAGTTGCGGGTTCGAAAACCACCTGAGATCCCAATTTTCACTTGAATCTCAGCATTCTTTTTGTGAGTGCTCAGCTTGCTCCTCATCTTTTATTCAACATTTTTAACTAGTTGTTATTCACGCTATAAAAGCATTTGTTATTAGAGTGCTCTAATCAAAAATAGTCTCTCTCTCTTGATCTAGCTAACACCAAGAAGTTAACATGAAATTCGAAATAGTCGTTCTGTATATAAGGAAATCCCGAGCGAGATTTTTTACTCGAGCGGCGCTTCATCGAAAAAAATTTGACTCAAGCAACAACGAAGATGAAGATCCACAACGAAGATTACCAGCTGTCAACAATTGACTCGAATCATCGGCTCTGAAGAAGACGAAGACCGTCGAAAACTACTTGAAAGTATTTATCTTTCAGTTTCGCGGTATTAGCTAAATCATAAGGAAACTGCATGGATCGTTCGTAGAGAGTTTCCAAGGTGAGGAAGCATAAATAGTGAGCACAACAGGTAATAATCATGGAAAGATTATGGTGAACTCCCAAAGAAGACGTGGACTTACTTGTTGGAGGCGATCCAGGATTTTTTCTCGTCTACCCGATTGTATTTCTAGTGGATCGTTGTTTCGATTACAACCAGCATATAGTAGATCTATTTGAAGATCGTCATCGGCTTTCAAGACAACGAAGGCGTTGAAATAATTCAATTTATCAAAATTGTGATATTAGTCAAAATAAAACAAATTCTCCTTGGACAGTTGGCCAAGAGTTGCCAGGGCGAGGAAGCATGACTAGAGAAGAGAATAGGGAATAGTCCTGGACGGCTCGTGGTGAACTCTTGGAATAGATGTGGATTGACTTGTTGGAGGTCATCCGAAATTAGTTCTCATGTACTTGATTGTATTCCCCAGGATAAATCGTTCTTTAGGTTACAACTATACAGTAGATGTATCCGACGATCATATCGACTTCCAGGACAACGTGGACGTCAAAACGTTAGTCAGAAAATATCAGTCTCAATCAATTTCGTGATATTTGCCAGATCAAAGAACAAAACTATTTATGAATGGTTCGTCAAGAGTTTCCAGAGTGAGGAACCATGAGAGGAGAGGAGAATAGAGAACGGTCCTGGACGGCTCGTGCTGAGTTCCTGGAGGAGATGTGGATTTACTTGTTGGAGGTGATCCGGAATTTCTTCTTATGTACTTGATTGTATTCCCCAGGATGTCTTCATTAGGTTACAACTATACAGTAGATGTATCTGACGATCATATCGACTCTCAGGACAACGAGGACGTCAAAACATTAGTCAGGAAATATCAATCTCAATCAATTCCGTGGTATTTGCCAGATCATAGAACAAACTTTTTATGAATAAAATTGAATAGTTCGTAGAAAGAGCGATGAGAGAGAAAGAGCAAAATGGGCGTCAGGAGTGTAACGGATAGAGCACGCATTCCGGAAAGAATGAGGTGCGAGTTCTAGTCCCGCCTGACGCGAAAGTTCTGCACATCACTCTACATCAATGGGTATACATTTTTATGAATAGTTCGTCGAGAGTTCCCAGAGTGAGGAAGCATGAAAGGAGAGGAGAATAGGGAATAGTCGGAAAGCTCTCGAGGGAACTCCTGAAGATGTGAGCATATTCGCTGTAGGCGATCCGGATTTCTTTCCATGTTTTATTCCCGCGGATAGATCATTATTTAGATTACAACCAGCATTAGTAGATGTATCTGACGCTCATTATCGACTTGGAAAACGACGAAGACGTCGGATCTGTGGCCCAACAAAGCTTTTTTCTTATCGATCCTCGTGGTCTTAGCTTAATCATCAAACGAACGATTATTAATTGTATGATTATATCCAATAATGTGGGGCGCTGTGCAAAAACATTTGCTTCAGCAGGATTCGAACTCTAGATCTCACTCTTTCCGGAAGCATGTGCTGAACCGTTGCACCACCGACGTTCATACCACTTCAAGAGGTCAAATAAATGGATTCCATTTGATTATTGATTGGTAGTCAGCCGAGGTCAAGGGAAAGTCGACTTTTCAAAGGATCTATTGCTCTTCTAATCGATATTTCCAATTGAACTGATGTGTATCTCTCTGATCATCGATGTGGGGTGTATCACTGCCGGCGGCGGGTTCGTGCAGTGTGGATGGCTGGCTGATGGTTGATTGCCCTCTCTGCTACTCGTGGAGCGAATCGATTCATCGCCGACCACCCCGGACGCAATACTTCTTCGTGTTCCTCTCTCTCGTTCTCTCTCTCATATCCTTTGCTCATATCCTCCCATATGACTCTCGTAGAGCAGCTCTAGGTGATGGCCATCGAATCATCTCTCCCCACGACAGCGTTCTCTTGGTTTCCCTCGAATTTACTCTTTTTTCTCCTTTTTTTTCTCGATTTTTTTCCTTCAAGTCCGCTTTTCGTTCGCCTAGATGTCTTTTTTCAATCCTAATTTTCTTGATCTACTAGTAGAACATGCGATCAAGGGATCATCCGCCGGAATAGCATCATTTCTCGTGATCGACATCGTGAAGACCTCACGCCCTTGCAAGGGGTCAGGAGTCCAGGGCAGATCGAGTTGCACGACTAGCGCAATAGGCCAGCGCCCCAATGGCTCTTTGGTTGAAGACGGGAAAAAATGAACGAGAGGAAAAGAAAATTTGACGACTTCCTGGGATTCCCCGGATGAATTCTGGGGCCGCTTTTGCCTCAAACCGATCTGTCGATCGATTGAGAATCAACGGCAGTCTGAGCTCGACCTCGGCGACCTTCCCGCCATTCCATGGTTGTTGACAAGCATAAGTAGGGTTTCAGCTATCCGTCCGTCCGTCCGTCCGTGTCTGTGCTGTTCGTCTTCGCCATCGTCGCCGTCGTCGTCGTCAATAGCAGCGATGATTTACTAGTTCTAACGAGTTTTGTTATGCACCGAGCGCTTGGCTGTTTACACATTGGAGAAGACGAGTCATCTCACCGCCAGCATCTTGCAGTAAACCCCACATTGTTCTCTTACGCTGGCCGGCCGACCGGCCAGCTGGGCTGGGCTGATACCCCCACTATCGGGGAGAATGTTTGCGCGCTATTCTGTCCCCATAATCATCCATCCATCTGGTCTTTTACAGTGTTGATACGCCGCCCCTTGTGTGCTTGCTTGTTGTTGTGGACTTTAGCCGATCGCAATGGCTGTTTTCCATCGTCGCCAGCTGGCTGATTTCTGATCATTCTCCCCTTCAAACCTGCAAGAATTCTTTGTTTCAGTGCTTTTTCGCAGTGCAGATGTTGCACTTGTACTCTTAGAATGTTGAGTGATATGCATAACTTTGAATCTCGGGCGGAATTGGACCTGAGTCTCACTCCACTCAGAGCCCCGTGATAACCACTGCGCTGCCAAGCTTATTACTCCCTATTCGATATACTCAGTGTGGCTGTCAGCAACCAGCCGTCAACGGGCTTGGTCTACCAGGCACATTTCGGCTTCAAACCCCTCCAATTAAAGTGACAGCAACTGAACATATATACATGTAGATATGTATATATACGTATATATACGTATTAATGTACATAGGTGTATATGTGTATATATATGTGTATGAGTGTCTATATATATGCATATATATCTGTATATATACTTGTATATGCGTGTGTGTATGAAAATAGGTGTATATATGCGTATAAATAATAGATTTTCATTTTACCACTTTGTAGTACTGTCGAGTGACTGCGATGTTGTGACTACACATACGGTAATGTCAGCCCATGGGCCCACAAGTGGTGAGACGTCGATTGACGTCCCCGCTCGAGGCTCAAAGATTTACATTCCGCCCATGTCTTTGGGTAGACTCATTACGCCCAGGATGCGCATTGAATTCAATGCGTATCCTTTCATACGGACGGCAATATCTCAGCTCAAAACTCTTCTCCGCTATTTTCTCAATACCCCGTCTTTTCTATCGAGCCTCTTTGAATCTGTAACCTCTTATTGATACAGATTTACATGAGGAGTTCTCGTAAGAAACTACTGTGGCATAAATATTTTCGTTGTCGTCTCGTCTTCAGAAACCGCCGCGAACGGCGGGGTCCATTGTTCATAGTTGTTTATCGCGATTGAGAGGGGTTTCGTAACCACAAACAAGTCGGTTCGATTATGTACACGAATGCTGGGACTCAGCGTTTAAGCCGTACTAAGGACTGGAAGCTCAAAAGTCCTACTCTTTCTCTAAACCTCGGCATGAGCAAAGAGATATAAGATTTCTTACGAACTGTAGGACCTATCATCGTCTAGGAGGCTCTGACGAAGGCGCGGTAACCGAAACATTTAGCCATCAAATTTTGAGGAAGGGGGTACCAAGCTTGCGCAAGTTTTGTCAAAGGAGAAGGATTGAAGGCTGAGTTTTCGAGAGATTCACGAGGATTTTAAATTCCTGGGTAGGAGGGATTTCTTGTTTCTCGCAGTAGGGATTTCGTAATTGCATTCAGTTGATTCGACTGGAGAGTAGTACACGAATGAGCTGAGGCCTGACCGACGGTTCATTGGCACGTGGAAGGTTGGATTTTCCGAATTAAACTCTCTTTCGTCGCTTGTCTCTTGGGCTACACTTGCTAGGGAAAAGTTTGCTTAGTGGTCTGATCTTGATCGAGTTGGTTTCGTCGATTGTAAATCATCTTGTCGGGGCAAAATGAAGGTTAACCAACAGACCTTCAAATCTCTCTCTTTCTCCTTCTCTGTCTCTCTCTCTGTCTCTCTCTCTCTCCCGTATCTCTTAGATGGGATGAAGTGGACTGAAATTTTTTGAGACACGCATGGCTATTGTCAACTATAACTGGTAATTCATTTCATCTTTGAATAAAAACGCAATAGATCTTTTCTTCTCATCGAAATCTCTCGGCTTGCAATAACATATCGTTCTGTAGTCGTTTCGAAACTGGTTCATAACTAGCTAATGTATCAGTAATGAGACCTATAGATCAAACCAGGTTAATTTTCACAGGAAAGTTGAGACAATTATTCATTAGCATTGCTCACCGCCTGCTCATTTCATCACCGTCCTCTCATCACAGACATCGTACTCAGCCTTCAATTCTTCATTTTCTGTATGCCTGGTAATCATTTTTTGAGCCACGCATGTCAGTGGTCTATCGATGAGGGCTGACTTATAGAGCCCGATACACGTGTTTCGATCTTGCGATCTCGTCAGTCGGGCAGTTACCCTTTCTCGTCTTTTGCCAATCCTGTGTGGGTGCTCCACTCCCCACACTAAGAGTTAGCGACGACGAACGTTTTACACTCTATCTCCAGTGTAAATCACCGAACATAGAGCGTTGTATACTCGATTGCTCTTGGCTAGTATTTTCAATATAGATATCTAATATAATATAGACATAGATTTAATATCAATGATATAGTATTTCTAATATATATATATATATATATATATATATATATATATACATATACAAATATATCAATTAACTCTCCATTTTCTTCCACCTTTCGACGGATCGAACAGGATGTTTCACGACTTTGTCCTCTACATTTCCAGCTTCCTCATTATCATTTTCGATGAGGAGTTAATTGACGAGGATTTATTTTTACATCCGTTCATATTGTGGTCAAGATTGTCTAAGGATTAGGCTTAGGCTTTCCTCACATGGTTGAATAAATGCTAAACAATAGCAACCTTGAATATTAACATGGCAAAGCCAATAACTCGGGTGATTGGAAAGCAGCAGAACGAAACCCTCTTCCACAATCACAAGAATGCTGAGCTGCGGGCGGAACTCCGGGGCCCCTCGAGTGGACTTCGAACCCACCCCTACCGGTCAAAGTGATCGTGGGTTTGAAGTCCATCTGCGGGATCCCGAACTTTGCTCTCAAATCAGTCCCGTTGTTGTGATTCTCTTCGACATCGCTATGCACTGCTAGGAAAAAAGAGAGTAGGCAGTAAGTAGAAGTTTAAGCATTGTGACTTTGCTGTAATTATAGCAGGAGCTCAACCCCACTATTACTTTAGTTATCGAGCAATCCTTGATGATGAATTTTCATGGGAACCAGTGTCGTTGGTTATCTAAGAGGCGTATAAATTCAATTCCAACCCGTTCAGTGTCATCTCATTCGCCAGTCGCTAGCTAAGACGAATTTAACACAGCGCTTAGAGGTACCCTACGTTGCGAGAAAGACGTGGTCGATGGTTCGATTCCATCGAGAGCCCTAGCTTTTATCCTTTCCTGATGAATACTATTGAAGTCGGAAACTCAGCATAGGTGGCAGACGATCTCGAGATGTGAACCCTTTGGGGACGACGTTAAAATTGCTGTGCGCAGCGCTAGCGACGTGCCATTTTCGTTATTCAAGTGGGATAATTCCCTCTATTTTGAGAAAATTCGTAGGTCTCTTCTATTTTCTCGATGCTCTGTGTGTCTCCTATACATTCTACTATGTTTTTCGTGCATATAAAACTTTTATCTGTCGAGAAAAAGCGCTCGTTTCTTGCGCAATCATACTGCTCTTGCTGTTGCGACTCACTGCGAGGCATAGCGTTCCTCTTTTTTCCATTGAAAAAACCTCTGTAGAAGTCTCTTTGGTGACTCTCCACCTTTTTATAGGATAAAATACTCGAAAAAGCTATGCTTCACTTTTCTAATACCAGTTAATCGCTCTGTACAAGCCACGGACTGACTACGTCGAAGGAAAGCGCTATGTTCTTTTTGTCGCTACAGCGCAGTAAGAAGGCCTTTTCAGAAACCAGGCACAGCTATAGAATAGCCTTATTCTCAGGCTATCGAATCACTACTAGAAGTCTTGTGAGAGATCTGTATCCTGCGAAAAGAAACCACTAAATCGCGAGCGTATCGCATTGGGTACACTCGGTCCTCAGCGGGTTGACAGCAGTGTTAGTGAGTGTAGTGAACAATAAGGGCTTTTGCACTGCTAATCCGGCGATAAAGCCTCTTTTATAGCTTTCCTGGAGTCATTGAGAAGGCCTTGTTATGGGGTAATTAAGTCCTCAACTCCTTAACCCCAATGGGACCACGTGTACCAAATGACGTACACGATTGTTCGAAGGCCTTTCTTGCTGGACAAAACTTTTCTCTTGAACATTTGGTCTCTTTTTCTTTGAATTTTTTTAAATTTTCGAGTTATATCAATATCTAAATATCTGCAATTTTAGCAGTACGCTTGGTTTTTTTATTGCGCTGTTGCATCGAAAATAAATAATTTTTCACACTTAGTTTGCTTCATTTGCTCGGCTGGGGCTTGTATATAGCTCTTTGCCAAACTCTTACTAGCCATTCGATAGCCCAAATCTCGAGGATTTTGAAGTTGTAATTGGTTTTTTGAAAGGTCATCATAGAACGATGTAAGAGCCGAAAAACTATTACGTTTCGCACTTGAAGTTTTTACGTATAGAAAAATTATATATTTACGAGAGACATATGGCCATGTAGAGAAAATCATGGAGTATCAGGTCAACGCAAAAAACCCTAGGGTTTTACTTTCGAAACGGAGGAAAAACCCTGATTGAATAACGAAATCGCGCGCGCGCGCCTCGTGTGAGTTCGCGTGCAATCGATCAAACGCCGTCCCTAAAGGGTTGAATATTCCAGTTATCAGAAACATAGCCTTTAACACGAATTGCGCAATCGTACCGAAACTAGGCGTTGTTGTTTTTCGACAAGCATCGGAAAATCTGGTTTTTTTCGGTTCTACGACTTTTCTCTTCGAAGAGAGAGTTTTTCAGGCCATCGGTCTCGTCTTACGGTTTGATTGGATTCGCATATTAACGACGGTATCGTGCCATCATGTCCTCCAAACTGATGACTGATTATGATCGACGCAAACAAATTAGTGTCCGTGGTATAGCACAAGTGGAGAATGTGAGCAACATCAAAAAGGCCTTCAACCGACATCTTCACTTCTCCATCATCAAGGTTGGTTGCGAATTTCAGACCCTTTCTCCTGCCCTCTTTTGAGGGTGGTTGTTACAGATTTCCTTAGCCCTTTCGGGACCGCGGCCCACAGTCTCTGCATCTCTAACCGACAACTCTGAACGATCTGCTCCATTTCTTCTCTATTTCCAACCTCCAACGTGCCTTCTTAGACGCAGCACGCTGGGGGTTAGAAATGCAGAGGAGATGGAGCAGACCGTCCAGATTTGCCAATTAGAGGCACAGAGGCCTCGGGTCCACTGTCCCAAAGCGTTAAGCAGTAAAGTTTCGTTAGATTACAATTCAGTGGGTGTAAGGAATAATAAAATAATCTATAAACATATTTTAGGGTTTTCTGCGAGTCTGTATACGAGCTTTCCAGATTGGTTTATCCCTTATGTCCATTCCTTCCACTAAGAATTTCTGAAAGGGGCAATTTCTTTTCATTTTGTTCACACTGGTCCCTCATAGTACGCCCGCAGGTTCGCTTAATTGAACGAGCTGAAGGTGATCCATACGTGAAGAATTATGTTGCGATTAACATAGTTGCGATCGTACTGGTATAGTGTCCGTACAAGACTGAATAGATTTTCAGATCCACCAATCACTTGGTTTCTTTCCCTGGTCAAACTGCTTTTTTGCTTTTTTTCCTTCCTGTGGACTGAACAATTCCGTCGATGATCTCAGGACACCCACTGAGTCCCACCTTTTTGAGTATCATGGGAAATATGTACTGATTTCGGTGCACATTGATATCGCGCTCCGATGAATGCGCTGCAGTCGCGACGGTCACGAGTGTTAGCCGTTTCAGCACGAAGCAGTCGCAGTTTTACTGGGCATCACACTGAAATTATCATCTATGTATCATTCAGAGACTTTAGAGCTGCCAAGGATTCTTTGAGGTAGTCTTTTTTTTCTCTTCGGTTGACCCTTTGGGGACCACGTGCTGAGAAACGTAGCGCGCCGCGCGGCGTCGCCTCTTGCCCAGCCACTGTAATGGCAGCGTCGCGTTTGGGACAAGGTGGGCAGGCAGCATCTTCAAGTTAGTGCCGAGCGAACGACCAGCATGACGCTTGCCTCCACAAACGGCGATCCCCAGGAAGTTGAAACAATGGGTAAAATGCCGAAAGTTCTTGTGATTTTCCAAAGAATTGTTTCTAAAAAGCCAGTCTAATGGCCGCATGTACGTGGAACAACGCACACCGTCCCGAAAGTGCTAAATGTCGAAGAATAGAATTAGCGAAGAAGAAAGTCTCGAAAAAATAACGTGTGATGCTCAGAAATATTTGTCTTGATATCTGATTGATGCAGTTGTGACAGCGGTTTTGTAGAATGAAGAGAGTATCACTTAGTATTGAGGATAGAAACAAGTCCGTTCTGAGTTTGTAGGCAGTGAACTTAGGCCTAAGAAGCCTTTTTGAAACATTGAAATAGGCCTCATAGGCCCAAAGTATCCTCGGGGCCCTATTTGATATCTGAGCTTAAAGTTGTTATCTGATAGAGTAATTCGATATTCTTCAGGATCGAAATGTCGCAACACCAAGAGATTACTACATGGCGCTCGCTAACACCGTTCGCGACCATTTAGTGAGCAGATGGATTCGAACCCAACAGCACTATTACGAGAACGATCCAAAGGTCAGTACACTACCTTTCTGGCACCGCTTCTTCACTTCCCCAAACCAATTCGAAGCTGCCTAGGAGTTCTTTGTATTCCGCCCAGGCGAATCCCTTTCCGGGGATAGGCGTTCTTTCTCTCCGGAAAGGGTAGAAGGGTCCCTTTTGCGGAAGTGGTCCCTCCTCTGAAAAGTCAGTGGAGCACTTGACCACCATGGGGGGTAATAGGCTCCCATGCTCTCGCTTACGTAGTCCGCTCGGATTAGGGACTCGCCAGAGGTGTGACCCAAGGGAAGGTCCTGGGCGAAATTTGAGCAGGAACTTGAGCAAAATGAGGAAACGTTTTCAATTGATAGATTTGAAGTGTTCTATGATCCATTAAATGTCGACAGGAGTTCCGCTGGACACCAAAACTACATGTTTTTCAGAGGGTTTACTACCTCTCTCTTGAGTTCTACATGGGCCGTACCCTATCGAATACGATGATGAATCTTGGGATACAGGCTACCGTCGATGAGGCGCTCTACCAGGTGGGCTTGCTCAGATTTCGATTGATCCTCTAAGGGATTCCCCGCAACATTATTATTCGTCATTCAGCTTGGACTGGAGATCGAAGAGCTACAAGAGATTGAGGAAGACGCCGGACTGGGAAATGGAGGTTTGGGTCGTCTTGCCGCCTGTTTCCTTGACTCTATGGCCACGCTTGGGATACCAGCTTATGGCTACGGACTTCGTTATGAGTACGGAATATTCAAACAGCTCATCAGGGACGGATGGCAGGTGATTTTTTCTTCTTTTATGTTCACTTACCCTAGTCTTAGGAACAGACTTAAATTTTCATTGATTTTGCTAACATTTGGGTATTTGGCCTTCATTAGAGTCAGCAGTCCTGTAGATGTGCTGATGAAAGCGGAGCAGTCGATACGGTCCGCCATTATTGTAAAGATTTATAAAAATCTCGTGCTAGCTGGATAGATGAAGACGAAATATCGATTGTCCGACAAAAGGCGATACAAAGAAATTCTGATTATCAAGGCTGCGGTCTCTATCTCTTCAACGAACCCCTTCAAAGAATAACCCCCAGAATTCGGAGTTGCCACTTAAACCCACTTGGGGTTCTCACGCGAGTTTTGAGTTGTCAAAAAATAACTCCTGAAGGGGGAAAGGGTTGGTTCTATATGCAGTGCAGCTTGTACAATGTGCTTGAGTATTGTTCTATTGAGCAGGAGGATAAGATCACCTGTAGTAAAGTTAAATTATATCATATCAAGCGTCCTAGGGAGGTGAAGGGTATGCTTATAGTAATAGTCCTGTCTTAGTTTGTTCACAAATGTTTTAAATAGAAGAGAAATCCTGTCCAGTTGTGCAATGCATGCTGGATAAGTTCGTTGAATTGATTGATTCGACTTTAATTTTCTGATTGATTTCGGTCGATTGATTGACCTTTGAATTGATTAAAATGCAATCTCTTTTCAAGACATCGTGCTATCTCATTTTGAACGACGCTATACAATTTGTAGGTAGAGGAACCTGATGATTGGCTTCGATTCGGAAATCCATGGGAGAAGGCTCGTCCCGAGTATATGCTTCCTGTAAACTTTTTTGGACGAGTCGTCAAAGATCAAAAAGGACACGTGAGTTTCTCCGACTCTTATAGCTCTATGGCTTTCTGCTTCCTTTCAGTTTTACTGAATATGACAGTCGAAAATCCTGTGAGCAACCTCATGGAGTTTTCGTCGTACTCAAGCGATGCTAGCTCTTTGCACTTGCCACGCTAATTTCTCCATCGCGGCCTTATATAAGAGACTTTGACTTATCGCTGTGACTCCTCCTATCGTTTGGAAGCGTATTAGTCCTGATAACATCTATAATAGCTTGTACGTGTGTAGTGCAGTGGTCAGAGGTGTTCTGCCTCGCAGGCGTGGTCGATGGTTTGATCTCGCCCGCAACGTTCCACAACCCTTTTACCCCTGCAGGGTCGACGATTTGGTGCGAAACTTATCTAGGAGGACAGCAGCATTGACTTTATACATTTGCAAGCCAATTCGAGTCACTGTTAAGGCCAGATATGCATTCATTCACATCTATTGATGGTACGAATGGAGCCGAATGCATGACGCATCCCTTAGGTATTGGCCCACGTCGAGAATCTTGAGCTAACATCCACATTGAATGAATACTTGTTTCTTCATTTTCATCGATTATAAAGAGTTCACGAAAATTTTTCAAAGGTATGGATCTACTTTTTTCCCCCTATCTTTGCAGTTTTAGGCCCAATGGATCGATACCCAGGTGGTGTTCGCTATGCCGTATGACACTCCGGTCCCAGGATATCATAACAATGTTGTGAACACTCTTCGTCTTTGGAGCGCCAAGGTATGTAGTTTTTTTTAACCCTTTTTGAACCGCACTTGAACTCGCTGCGGGCGATCTTCGCTACTCCTTTAGGTTTTTCCTTTGTTCCGGAAAAAATTGCAGGTTGCCTTAATTTCTTTGACCTTCCACGTTTTCTTTAGGTCCTCCAAGGGTGTCTATTCATATTTAAGGTTTTTCGTTAGAGGAAAAAACGCCTATTTACAGGCCCTGTACCCCGGGTATGACGCATAGTCTTCTCGGCGTTCATATCGCGCACTGGGAAAACTTTTAGGGAAAGCAAGCTCAGTATTAGAATCGTCGTCTTTCGAGTTATCTAATGACCGCTAAAGTCCAAGGAAAAGCTCTCTCTCGCGGAAAATGGCCCTCAACTATTGTGCGCAGTATAGTGTACAAGCCGTTTCCAAAGGATTGAATGCGTTAATTCTTCTATGTGTCATTAGTTTCATTATTAATTTCACTTGGAGCATTTTTCTGTCCATCAGAATTCTGGATTTCAGGCCGAAAATCATTTCCATTTGAAGTTCTTCAATGATGGCGACTACGTCCAGGCAGTCATGGATCGTAATCTCTCCGAGAACATCACTCGTGTTCTCTATCCAAATGACAACGTAATTGTGTTTTCCCTCTTTTCCATATCTCTCATTCATTCTCTTTCTAATCGTTAGTAATTTTTCAATGTTTCAAAATCTATTTTAAGTTTTCTATGTGCTTAGATTTGTTTACCAGGTTTTTATCGGCAAGGAACTTCGTCTCAAGCAGCAGTATTTCTTGGTTGCCGCTACCCTTCAGGATATCATTCGCCGTTTCAAGTCGAGCAAATATGGATGTCGCGATGCAATTCGTAATAAGTTCGATAATTTCCCTGAAAAGGTGTTTCTATAGATTTCAAAGACTCTCCGAGAGCCTAAAGAAGCAGGGAAATCTGTGCGGATTTTTTAGGTGGCCATCCAGCTGAACGATACCCATCCGTCCATTGGGATCCCGGAATTGATTAGATTGCTGGTAGATGTAGAAGGTGATCGATTTCGCTCTATATTCTTTCTGATCTCTTGTCTAGAAATGTCTTCTGAGGTTATTTTATAGATGTCTCAATAGTCTATCAGATCGGCTTTATCTCTCCAGGTTTAACTTGGGCTCAAGCCTGGGATATTTGTGTGAAGACGTTTGCTTACACGAATCACACTCTTCTTCCTGAGGCATTGGAGAGATGGCCTGTGTCGATGCTTCAATCAATGCTTCCACGTCACTTGGAAATCATCTACGAGATTAACCAGAGGTTCATGGATGTAAGTCTTCATTCTGACCGCTCTGTCACGTAAAGTTTCCCGTTTGCGAAATAAATCTAAAAATATTAAGTGGTATGCAAAAGATTTGACTCCAGGCGGGAGTTGAACCCGCGTTCCCCCATGCCGATCAAACTACCGGGTTCAACTCCCGCTTAGGTCAATTTTTTTTTGGTGCGCTTAAGTATCTGTAAAATCTATAGTTAGAACATCATAACACTGCTAAAAAGCAGTAAAGTCAAAGAATCCTTATATATTACAGTGTTCCATTAGTTTTTTTCTGTCAACGAGAGCCTACTTTGTAATAATTGATTTATTCTTTATTCTTTATTTATCTTTCATTCAATTTCATTCTTCATTCATTCATTATTCGTTCATTTTTTATTTATTTATTCCCTTTTCTTTAGTAAGTCTTCATCTATTTGAAGCGTTTCTCCAGGCTATTTCGAAGAAATATCCTGGTGACTTCGACCGAATGCGGCGCATGTCAATCGTTGAAGAGGCCGATCTGTTTGGAGAGGTGAGAGGACATGATTTCTAGGGATAATTTCCACCTTATCGTTGAGGTTTTTACTTCTAGAAACGAATCAATATGGCTCATCTGTGCATCGTCTGCTCTCATTGCATCAATGGAGTCGCCGCATTGCATTCTGATCTGCTTAAATCCACTACGTCAGTTTCAATCAGTTTCGAAATGGTTTTTCGGCACCGTTTGGCCTTTTCGGGATGGCGTTTACCAAGAAGATACACGATTTTCTGGAGACCTCTCTCGCTGAAAGAAAGCTCTTAACCTTAGGCTTTTAAGTTCCTAATCGAAAGCTCAAACTTCGGCGATTTTAGTAGTGTGTTTGGTTTCTTAAAAAGCTTTTTATGCTGTGCTTCGCCACGCGGCTTGATTTGTTCGCGAGGCTGCGGTCTGTGCATGGCTTTCCTAGCTTTGGAGCCATTCGATAGCTTAAATCTCAATCGATCTTGAGGCTAAAATCGATTTCCAAAAATTACAGTGGAACGCTGTAAGAGCGAAAAGAAGATTACTTTTGCACTGGGAGTTTTCTGCGTATATAAGAGTTATATTGGTACCAAGTACGTACGGGCTGTAGAGAAAATCACGCAGAATGAGAATAACTTGAAAAACTTAGATTTTCACTCAAAGCGGAGAAAAAACCGTAATTAATTAACCAGGTCTTGCGTATCGCTTGCGATTTGCGCTGCGAGGTCGATCAATCGCTGAACCAAAAGGGTCAAATGCGATTTTAGTTCACGCTCGACTCCGACGCTGGAAAAAAAAGGATGAAGTGGAGGAAGAGGGCAAGAGTTGAAATTTAAGCTAAGGGGCGATGGTCAAGTGGTTAGTAATGCACCATGATAGATTGCAATATTCTGGATCAACTCTCTCTCCCAACATACTCCAGCATTACCTGGGTACGCGCTTTCTTCTAGTTATCCTCTTGACTGCATGGAGATCTGCCCGCGACCAATTTCTATGACATTTACGAAGTAAGCGAAATTCTCAAGCAGTAGTTGAAGTAAATAAAATATGCAAACAACTTAGTGGACGGTGAATGTGAGGAAAAAAATCGAATGCTGGAAGTAGTGGGATCCACAGAGTGAAGCGTTAAAGCGGTCCGTATAATAAATATGTGAGTCTGTTCGATTTCAGGTTCAAAGACTTCTATGACATGTATCCAGAGAAATTTCAAAACAAAACCAACGGCATAACGCCACGTCGTTGGCTTCTTCTATCCAATCCTGCGCTTGCTGATATCATTGCTGAGGTAACTTGCACCTTATGATTATATCGACACCACATGTGTATGTTTATAAACATATACATGTACCTATACACACACGTATGCATACATGTTATATATGTGTACCTATGCACATATGTGTTTATATGTACACATGCATGTATGTATCTGTATACTATGTACATCTATATGTATATATGTGCATAAATATATGTATATACGTACATATATACATGTATATATTATGTTTGCATATATGTATATAAACATATATATGTACTCACTCGTATACATATATATCATCTGTATCACCTGTCGTCCCGTTGATCGTCGAGTGACTCGAGCGGATACCAGCAACTCTTCCATTTTTCCCTATCGCGTGCAAGAGTAGCCCAGTGGGTCTTCCTCGCTCTAGGAATTCGCTGAGCATCATATCTTTCTTCCATCGCTTTCGTGAAGAAATCGGACCAACGGGTCAGTGGTCTTCCTTTAGAGCGCTTGACGTCCCGAGGAATCCAGTCGGTAACGGCTCTCGTCCATCGGTTGTCGTTGAAGCGCATCACGTGTCCGGCCCACCTTATTTTCGATATCCTGGCGTGTAGAACGGTCGTCTCTGATTTTCGATCGTTGACGTAGGTTGGAACTTCGGATCCTTTCTCTCATTTGCGAGATACGGGATACTCCTAGCATCGACCTTTCGACTGCGCGTTCGATAACGGCAAGTGATCTTTCATCCTGCTTACGTAGCGACCAAGTTTCTGCTGCATACGTTAGGGCAGGGATAATTGTCGAGTCGAAAAGGTGGGCACGGAGTCGGATGTTCTTTGTCCTCTTCACTACATCTTCGATGCTCTTAAACGTTCCCCAAGCCGCTCGTTTCCTCCTGCTCAACTCTGGGGCTAGGTCGTTCATCATGTTGATTTCACGACCTAGATAGATGTAACTGGAGCATTCGGAAATTGTCGTTCCGTTGAGCGTGAATGGGGCATTAGAAACCCATCCGTTCCTCATGAACATTGTTTTCGTTAGATTCAGTTGAAGACCGATCTTTCCACAGGCGTCATCGAAATCAGTCAACATTCGTTCCGCCTTGGCTGATGTTTGGTGTTATGAGAACGATATCGTCAGCAAAGCGAAGATGTTTAATTGTCGACCGTCAATTTTCACTCCCATTTCGTCCATTCTAATGTTCGCATGACGTTTTGTAGGGTGGCAGTGAATAGTTTTGGCGATATTGTATCGCCTTGTCGAACCCCTCTTCTTACGTCAATGGTGATATTGTTGTAGAATGGAGATATTCTGGTCGTGAAATCTTTATAAAGCTCACGAAGGATCATTATGTACCGAGTAGGGACGCCCTGGTTATCCAGAGCCTCTATAACCGCTTCTGTTTCCACTGAATCAAAGGCTTTTT
This sequence comes from Parelaphostrongylus tenuis, assembly GCA_019055375.1. Lineage (NCBI taxonomy): Eukaryota > Metazoa > Nematoda > Chromadorea > Rhabditida > Metastrongylidae > Parelaphostrongylus > Parelaphostrongylus tenuis. Next base: position 43,498 of record JAHQIW010000436.1, read on the forward strand.
TCAGATCGATAAAAGTGAGACAGAGTGGTTGTTTGTACTCTCGCGAAACTTCAATGAGTCTTGTGATCATGTGGATGTGGTCCATGGTACTAAATCCTTTTCTGAACCCTGCTTGTTCGCATGGCTGTCCTTCGTCCAGTGTTCTGTCAATCCTGTTCAGGATGACTTGAGTAAAGAGTTTATAGACAACGGACAGCAGGCAGATTGGGCGATAATTGCCTATGTCGTGAAGGTCTCCCTTTTTGAACAACAATACGGTCTTGCTGGTTTTCCATTGAATAGGGACCTTGCATTCTGACAGGTAGCGATGTGAACAGCCGAGCCAGGGTGTTGATGAGAACTGGCGGCAGGTTCTTCAGGTGTTCTGATCTAATCCTGTCTGGACCGGGTGTTGTTCTGTTTTTCACCGACGATATAGCATGTCGGATTTCGGAAGGAAGGACCGGTGGAACGACATATTCGTCCTCTTTTAATTTATATGATGGTGAAAGGACATGGCTAGCGAAGAGATCCGAGTAGTATTGGTGCATGATTTTCTCCATAGCCCTTCTGGAAGCTGTAAGTGTCCCGTCAGGGTATCGGAGTGCCATCATCTTGGTCTTATAGTTGGCGAAGCCTAGCTGGGCCTTGCGAATGCTCTTCCCAGCTTCTGCAGCTTCTGCCATAACTGCTGCTCTTCTCTCTTTGAGGTCTTCTTTTATCGCTTCTCTGCACCGTTTCGCAAGTTCGGACGTAAGGTTTCGGTTGCCTGCAGCTCGTGCGATTCCACGTTGACGTATCAGCTCGAGTGTCTGCGGAGACAAGCGTCTCTTCGTGACTTTAGGACTCTCGGCTTTTTTAGCGCTAACGTGAAGATATTCAACGAGTCGATCGTGTTCTTCGTCAATGTTGTCGACAACCGGTATCTTCCCAAGAGCCGACTAATGATTTGAATACATCCCAGTTTATGTTAGTTCTGGGAACTTCGTTGCTTGAATTTAGCGGCTTTCTCTCCTCTCCTCGAAAATCGGAACGTTGCGCGAAGGAGGCGATGGTCTGATCCCGTGTAGAACTTGGGAACAACAGCGACGTCGGTCAGGCAAAACCTTCGACTTACTATGATGTGATCTATTTCGTTGTGGTACTCTCCATTGGGATACTCCCACGTCCTTCGCTGAGAGAGAGGCTTTGGAATTGCGAGTTACCATCGATGGTTAGGGTCGTCATGATAAACTCGCGTAGCCTCTCACCCTGTTCATTCCATTCTAGTCCGTGGGTCCCTATGTGCCGTTCTTCAGACGTTTTTCTAGGTCCAATTTTTGCCGTTAAATCTCTGACAATGACCTTGAAGAATGTATGATCTTCCTGAAGAATTTTGCGAGGGTCCATATAGAACGCTTCGACTTCGTCTTCGTCATAGCTTGATGTTGGTGCGTAAGCAACGAAGATGGTCAAAGCCGGCATAGAACCACATCGTTTCAACCGTAATCGTCCGATACGGATGGTTAGTTGTTCGAACGAATCAATGCTCACGGTCAAATTCGATCTGGCGAGGACGCCAACGCCACCGACACCGCTGCGATCGCATGTTCCAAGGAACAGTTCTTCTCCGGTGTCATAGACAGCGTGAAAAGGATGGCACCTTCTCGTCTCAGCCAGGCCAATGACGTCGTACCTTATTCTTCTTGCTTGAATCAACAGATCTTCTACAGCGGATTCGTGAGCAAGGGTTCTTGCGTTGTAGGTACAGATCGTCATTTTAGTCCGTTTCGATCTTGGCAGCCTAGTTCGGCCCTGAGATTTTAGCAGCCTCTCCGTACTCGTCCTACCTGGCGCTGCCGTACCAGGGGCTCTTTCGGGGTCAGGGGAATGAGGCCCATATTTGTTGCTGTTTTTGGCATTTTGATACCAAGCGTGTAGCTTGCCAGGCTCTAAACGTGGGGGCTGGGTACTCACAAGTAGCTTGCCAGTCTCTTTCGGAGGAGCGGGAGGAGCTTATTTGTTGGAGGCGACTCCTAACCGCCTCCCATGTACTTCCCAGCCGCTTGATTGCAGGCTTTTGGCCGACTTGACTCCTAGAAATAGAGTTTTTGTGAAGTCGGCGCTGCAGAAGCAGGGAGCTCGTCCCCTGAATCCACCTGCGTCTCTGGGAAGCACACGGTCGCTTTTGGTTCGCGTTTTTATTCCCCTATCCACCACCTGGGGACGCGCCACGTACCCTCGGCGACTAACCGGGCGCGATCCCTCAAGAGGGAGGTCCGTGGATACATATATATGCACCTGTATATATGCACACATATGCATATACTGAATAGTATGCATAATGATATATATATATATGTATGCATATATATATGCGTATGTGTTTATGTAGCTATCTATATACATTTAGTGTATATTTGGTCCTTATTTTTCCTACTGAGCGTTTTGAGTATTGATAATGGGTACTTCTCCGTTATCGGTAATCATTTTCATCCCTTTGGGGACTGCGCGTTTTTTTGCCAAGGCTCAGATTTTTAGTAGTCATCCGGTAGCTCAGATCTCGACATTTTAATGTTTTTCCCGTTTCTGAAAACGAGCTAAAGTGTGTCCCACATTCAGCTCTTTTTTCGCTAAAGAGTGATTTTCTCCTAGACTTTTAACATCATGGGAGGGCGTATATCTCGCAGATTTTCAGATGCGTACTTGGTTTTTTAAAAGCAATTCTTAGTGGTGCTGTAGCGACCAAAGAAAGTTGTATTTCGCACTCGTCGTGCATTTTTATCGGCTAGGTGTGTGAGTGGCTGTTTTTGATTGCGCTGCGTGACTCTTATGTGGCACGCGGGATTTATTATTAATTCCAAAGTTTTCATTTCTGTGCTTCGAAAACACTCCAGATAAAACATATCACTCTTATACTCCACGATTTCCTTTACACGTTCCATGTGCTTTTCGTGTCATACGCTTAAGCCCAATAACGGGTTAATCTAGCTACATGAATTAAAGCGGAAAGCTCAAGTGAACAGAGCGATAGAGCAGAGTTTTTTCTGCAATTACAATGCAAAAAACGTAGTAATTTCTACGAAATGAATTGAAAATTTGCAGTCAATTAGCAAATATGCGTGATAACGCTCACCGCCTGTGGAGCGTAATTTTATTTTCAGTGCTATAGCGCTATAAGGAGGCCTTTTCAAAATGCAAGTGCACTTTTGAAATCACCGAGATCTATGCTTTCAAATGATTGCTAAAGGTTTAGTGGAAAATCTTTGTCCAGCAAAAAAGACCCTTTCGAAATATGATTACCGTTAACAGAAAAGTACCTGATAATCAGCTCAATTATTTCAGAAAATTGGAGAGGATTGGATCACGAACTTGGATGAGCTGCAGAAGTTGAAAGAATTTGTAGACAGTGCAGAGTTCTTAAATCAGCTTCGCCGTGTAAAGCAGGTTGTGTTTATCAGAGATTTTAAGAGTCCCTGTAAGGTATTTGTCACTTCAAATCGTTTGTATCACGTCTATTTAAGGAGAACAAAATGCGCGTCGCTCAATATCTCAATGAGGACTACAACGTAGAAATCAATCCTGGAAGCATTTTCGACATTCATGTGAGTAGTAGCTTTATCCACCTGGAGTGATTTTGACCCATTTTTGAGCTTATTTGCGATTTTCAGGTGAAAAGAATTCACGAATATAAGCGCCAGTTGTTGAACATTCTTCATGTTATAGCGTTATATAACAGAATCAAAGCGAATCCGGACATTGACATTGTCCCGAGGACATTCCTCTACGGTGGAAAAGTGAGAATAATTTTTTTTCTTCCGTTTTATTCCCCAATTTGACTGCTTAGAGACTATTTCATATAAACGTGGCTATTCAAGGCCGCTCCTGGATATCACCTTGCGAAGCAGATTATTCGTCTCATCACTAGTGTCGGTGAAGTCGTCAACAATGATCCGATTGTCGGAGATAAAATTAAAGTTGGTTCTTTAGGTATTCGTCGAAATTGACTAGATGGTTTTGCGGTTTCATTTGAGTTTTTTGTGTTTACACATAGCGCTCGGCATAGACACTATAATATCCGTGAACAGTGGATTAGCCTTGAAATGCACCACTCAATTCCTCCTTTTTTCTGGCCTGAGGTTTTCTTTTCTTTTTCTTCTTTTTCTTCTTTATTTGATGAACCGAGCAGTGAAAGGGCTTTCTTAGGAAACCAGTTCATAGCGCCCTTTTGAGTGTTCTGCGGACAATATGTAACGAAACGGGTGCATATAGATATCGTGCTCCAACCGAAAGGAAACGCGTTCCAATCGCGCATAAAAGCGAGCTTCATTGGAGCGGAAAAAACGCGCTGGACTGAACACGATGATCAAGATATCTGCAGTGTCATTAAGATCAATTTTCTGTTAACTGGCGTCTGCTTAATTTTTCAGTGCACTCAAATGAAAGGCCATGTATTAAACGTGAATTCATTTCCATCGTTTTCAGGTTGTTTTTCCTCGAAAATTATCGTGTATCAATGGCGGAAAAGATCATCCCAGCTGCAGATCTCAGTGAACAAATCTCCACGGCTGGCACGGAAGCCTCCGGAACAGGAAACATGAAGTTCATGGTTTGTTTATCAGACGTAGTATCATATTGATCTTCAGAGGGGTCTCAGCACTCCTAGCATTTGGTTTGTCTCCTCGCTTGCTTGAGGATTCCATCTTCGTCACAAACATCGTCGAAAGGAGGTCAAGCACGTCTTTTTGCAATTTCGAGGGGAGCAAGGCTATGGCGTTCTATGGGCACTCGTTATTGATTTGCGAAAAGCGTTGGGAGGTCCTGGATCAATTACGCGTTGAGCACCACAAGCCACTCGGCCACAGCTTACCTTACAGTCTATGTATTTTCTTCAAAGTTTCTCAGCTTATGAGGGATGGGCACAATTTTTCTACGGCTAGTGTTTTGAAAATTGTCGTCTTTCTGGAATTCTCGGATAAGCCGGCCATATGGAACACGAGGACGTCAAAACGCTAGCCGAATAAAATTGGTTACCAACCTCGCGTAGGCTGAGAAATTAGGAAGAAAAGTGTAGTGGTCTAAGTTCCTATCGTTTTACTCTCTCTCCTCTCTCTCTCTCTGTCGTGCAGTTTGAGCTTTATATCGCTCTAGTGTCGAACATGTTGGTGTTTCTTGTTGACATAATGACCAAGAGTTTATGATATTTGAAATAGAAAAAGCAAACGATGCTGAAGGTGAATGTTTTGAGCCACTCTGACATTCCCACGTTAGTGGCTTACGTGCGTTTTGGCGGTTTCCCCGCCTCATCAGAGCCAGACGCTCCGCACCCAATTCTTTTAGTGGTAGTAGCACGGCAAAACGTTTTCACGGTGAAACAACGTCGAATCGTGATCTCCACGTTTTAATCATTATGTGCTAGTCGTTGGCATATGGCTGTCATTCAAACTATTCTCATTACATGCGAATTTTTCATATAAAACCACGGTGAGAACGCTGAACTATAGTTTCGCGTTGTTTCAGAAGATGGCCTGTGTGCAGGACGTGTGATTCTGATTAGGCGATCGAGACCGCAGCAACCTCGAATGGCTAGAAACATTTTTTTCAACTCAGTTGAAATTTCTAACGAGGCACTCTCAATCAGTCCCATGTAAAGATTTAAACAGTGCGTGTGGCAGAGTGGTTGGAGGTGTTCTGCGACACACATGATAATTGATGGTTGATGGTTCGATCCCGAAGTTATTGCTCATCTAGCCTTCCGCCCTTCCGACATTTATGAATTCTACCCGACTTGTCCGGGAGATAGCAGCACTGATCTGATACATAGTAGACCATCGCGACAGTGACCATAAACGAAGCCGAAAATTGAAGACGAATACATGTTGCATGCTTCAGAGATCGATTAGCGCCGAGAGCTTTATCCTTTTATCTCTTTCTAAAAATACAGATAGATTGACGTATTATCGTGTTTATTCCAACCAGTTTTGCCGATTCAGCTGAATGGTGCTCTAACGATTGGAACACTTGATGGGGCAAATGTCGAAATGGCCGAAGAAATGGGAATGGAAAACATCTTCATTTTCGGAATGAACGTTGAAGAGGTCTATATCATATTTCTATCTCTGCCTTCATATAGCTGCAGCACGCCATTCTCTGCTTCATTTTCCAAATGTCTTTTATTGTTAACAAGTGTCATTTCTGAACTGCTTTTTTCAGGTAGACGCGTTGCAAAAACGAGGATACAATGCCGAAGAATTCATTAATAAGAGTCCGGTGCTCAAGCAGGTTAGTTACGGAGTCTTTATGGCTGGGATTTCGCAGGTGACTTCATTGCTTCAACGTCTCCTGTGCAGGTAATTGAGCAAATCGAGGCAGGAATGTTCACTCCCGAACAACCGGATCAACTTCATGATCTCACTAATTCGCTTCGGCATCATGATAGGTTCCTTGTTTGTGCCGACTTTGACGCCTACGTTGCCTGTCAGGACAAGGTTAGTGATATTTTTATTTTTTAGGGTTTCTCGAAGCTTCAACTTAGATTCAATGTGTTTATATTTATGATTGTCAAACTACAAGAATTTTCTACTTTACTGCTTCTTAGCAGTGTTATGATGTTGTAATTACACATCCAAGAGTGAAGCGTGCTGTGTAAAATTTTCGACCTCAGGCGGGAGTTGAACCCACCTTTTGCCCAGACCATGGGCAAGTGAACCACTCCGCTGATGCCGCTTCACTACTCGGCACCCTGGTATGGGTGAAACGCGGCTTCAACTCCCACCTGGTGTCGAAAGTTCTGCATGTCAATCAGCAGCAACGCTATAGAAGCGGTAACAATTCTTGAATCTATAATCTGTCCATAATCTCCGCACACAATCGACGACCAAGAAAAAGCATTTTACAGGTCGCTGAGGCCTATCGTGACCAGCAGAAGTGGAGCCGCATGGCACTGATGAATATTGCTTCTACTGGAAAATTCAGTACCGACCGTACTATCGCCGAATATGCACGAGAAATCTGGGGCATCGAGCCGGGCGAGCTTAGTCTTCCGCCACCCTATGAGACTGCCGATGGCGTTGAACAGACTAATTAACGCGAGCTAATCATTCTATCTTACTCATACGGACACTAGTAGTTCATCTGAATGGCCTTTGTAGTGGTATTCGACCATGTTCTACTGAAACACTAGGTATCACGTGAGGAAGTTAAACATCAATTTGTTGTTGAATTTTACAAGTTGGAATGTCAATGACATACGAGCTGTTTCTGCTCGATATTAGATCCAGTAATCGCCACATGACCTATCAATCGTCATACTTTATCATATTGTGCTCGGATAGTTCATTTTAGGTTTTATTTTGCCATATATAAATACATACTTTTCGAAAATCTCACGTCCCTTACATCCGATACATTTTTTACATTTTACACAAAGAAACCAGTGGGAAAAACGGAATTTTTTACGGTTAGAGGTGCCTAGTGACACACATGTGATCTAGAGTTTGATCCCTGCCTTTAAGGCTCACCAAGACCTTCCCATCCCTCTGGGGTCGGTGAGTTCACTACCAGACTGTCAGCACCATAAAGATGATACATCGGTAGGCCAGCCGCGAGTCATGTAGAGGTCAGATATGCATTCAGTCCACCTCAAACGATGGTTGATGAAGTCTAACGCATGACGCATTCCTTGGGAGTTCATCAGCGCCTGGAACTTCACCTTTTTTAGAGATTTTAAGCGGCACTTGAGAAAAGCTTATATATTTTGCTTCAACCTGCTAACTTTCAAACATTAGAAGCGGCCTCAACAAAATACAAAATCGTCGATATCGTGTTCGAGCTGCTCCGTTTCCCAGATACTTCCATATTTTCTAAATGTGCACTTTTGGTAAGTTTGAAGGACAGAATAAAGTTTATATGCTTCCAAACGGATCATCGCCCGTGCTTTGGCCATGCTCAGGGGTAAATCAGATTTAAAGGTTACCCAGACACAGCAGAGACAGGGAGCCCATTTGTGAATTCGCCTGTCTGCTGACGGTAGTATCATTTCCCCTTTTAGCCACAACTGTCCAAATTCGATGGTAATGCAACGTAGCTTAGTATCTAAATCGCCCAACTTCATCCAGATGTGGCAGAGATCCATGAGTTCTGAAGTTTGGCACAATGGAAGCTCTGAAGTTTAGGGACGTTTTTGAAGACCAGGAAGGATAGAAGTAATAGGGAACCATATCTATACAGTAGCTTTCGCGGCTCAACTGGGTTCAATACCGATATGTGGCTACCTGTTGACGAGTGGTTGGTGATACAATCGATGTTTGTTTTGCACAGAAGCAGAACTGGAGCTTCGGTAGTGCAATGATTAGCGCTCATCCCGAGCATGGATACGGGTTCGACTCCTGCACGAGGTTCACGGTTTTGCACGTCGCATACTTCACGCTTATTTCTTTTTCACAGAGACAACGGAGAGCACAAAGCTCAACGAACAAATTTCTGAAGCAACTGTAAGCGCGAATTTGCTATTTTCTTTAGCCTGATTTTGCGAGGAAACCGTTATACTTGAACATAGACATAGTATTCACTGATCTATTGGGTCGGCAAGAATTTTTCCGGACTTTTTCGTTTTTGTTGATTATTCTTAATGTCCAATAATGTGGAGTGTTGTGCAAAAACATTTGCGTCAGACGGGATTCGAACCCAGGATCGGTCGGTGTCGCAACGGTCAGCATACGCTCCCGGAAAGAGTGTGATCTCGGCTTGAATCCAGACTGACGTAAATGATTTTGCACAGCACTACACATTATTGGGTATACTGTAACATCATACCACCGCAAGTGGCTTTCAAAGAAAAAGAATTTTGAGCAATTTTTTTGATGCATCTGAGTTTCAGTTTCACTATCGTTTAGGGCGCCTTCTTGCGGATTTTTTGACATATAACACCTACAATTCTTTCAGTACGGAATTATCTCAAGAGCAAAGACGATTGTTGATGCAACACGAGGAGTATCGTCTCGTTTCAAGTGCTGTCGAGACCTTCCGCCGTATTAACGAGGCCTGGGGTGACGGAATAGTTGACTGAAGTGCAATTTTTGATCGTTTCCATGAATTCAAGACTGGAAATGGAGACTTGACGCACAAGCAAGGGCCGGCCGTCCAGAAAAAAATTGACCGGCAAGCTGTTACGAATGCACCTGAGACGCCACCGTCGTTGGCGACGCGCATGCTAGCCATGTTGTCAGCGACGGCGTCGGGACAATTCCATCTGAAAACAAATGTATAAGTGTTATATATTGAGATAACCGCAAGGTGCTCTAAGCGACAGTACAAACGGAAACTCGAAAGCATGAAAAATGACCTGATTAAATGATAACGCGATCGAGCCTGTTATGAGGTCTGATAAGGGCATTTATACAGAGTACTAGGCAGGCGCCTGTTTCGTCTTTCCGAACTCCATATAGCTCTCTCTCTCTCAATAGCACAATCTCCCTCGTTTCAGCCGATCCCCTGGGGATATACCCATATATAAAGGAATCGACGCCGAATAATAAATCACCGCAAGTCAGGTGACAGAATCCCCCGACAAACGTCCCGAAAATTTTTTGCCAGCTCAATTAAAAGACCACAGTTTTGAGACCGTAGCTATAAAACCAATCGCCCCTTTTTTCAGAGACTGTATAGTTGATACTCTAACATGGAGTGTAGCAACAGCTCCACTGCTCCGTTGCTACCTCTATAGTACATGAGCTGAGAGGACGAGTTGGTCCTGCGTGGATTGCTTGGTCACGGTAACTTGGTGAGGCGGTGGCGGTGTTTCAACGTCACAAGTACGGCGGTTATTCTCCAATAACGCCCACCTGACGGATGGTCGTCAACCATCACCTCCTCTTCTTATCTTGTCGACGTAATGCTGTCGTTCTTTCTGTTCTAACCATCAGAGAATTCTTAACATGCCTACTGTAGCGGAGCAAAGTGCCAATAGGCTGTGCTTAACCTGTCATCGCCGGAAAAGGATTCAGCTCTACATGTCATCTACCTAATCGCTAGGCAGCATGTTACCCTACAGTCTAACCATCAGAGAATTCTTAACATGCCTACTGTAGCGGAGCAAAGTGCCAATAGGCTGTGCTTAACCTGTCATCACCGGAGAAACGATTCAGCTCTACATGTCATCTACCTAATCGCTAGGCAGCATGTTACCCTACAGTCACCCCCGTCCCTCAAAATCCGTGCCTAAGCACCCATTGGATCTCACCGCCGATGCTAACCTTTCTCGAGGCGAGCATAGGCTGCATACCTGGACTCCGCCGTCCGATTATGCTCAGCTATTCAACTACAGAAAGCGGTCTCGATGTTTAACAATCTATCACCGTCGACCAACAATTGAAGCGTCGCGAAACTAAACTGTTGCGCCAACCCGACTTGCCGACTGCAATCGGGCCAGCTGCAGACACTGGACACTGCCAATGAACACGCGTTCTGCTGGTATTGCTAGGCTCGTTCAAGAAGATGAGCGGTCGTTCGCTCTGTTTGCTCATGGACTTGGATTTGACGGAATTAAGTGCATTTTCCTAATGAAGCAATTTTGCACATGTCCTAACCAATCACTACAATTCGGACAAGTCGGCCGCCCTGCCTTGTGCATTGGCCAATCCAAACGTACCCCGCTTGCGATATTCCATATTCTCTACTGCTACAATTCAGTAGAATTGATTACGACACTTGTGGTGCATTGTCCGAGCACAAGGACTCAAATTACAATAGCTATTCGGTTCGATTTTCATCTTCAGTCCCAACTTTCACCTCTAAGTCATAGGCACAAAGCCTCTGATTCGCTGTCTAAAGAAAACAAGCCACTGCACAATAAACTGCAGCCTTTACTTGGAGAGATACCAACAAGTACGTTGGAATTTCATTTTTAAAACACATAGTGTCACATTAACTAACTCTCTTTCATAAAAAAAGGAGTGCTTACAAGGCCACTAGCCGGTTCAAAACGCTCAGAAGCGTACTAGGACACATAAGGAAGAATAGCTGAAATTACACAGCACCACAACATCGGGTGAGGACACTATTTCAAAGTCTTAAAGCTTATACCTTGTCTTATTTCTCAAATATCTTTCTCCTTCGGCAAAATGGAATCTTGACTGCTTTTTTTTTAGGTAGACGTTTCGCAAAAATGAGGATGTATAGCTGACGAATTCATTGATAAGAGCCCGTGATCAAGCAGGTCAGTACCAATTTTTTTGCGAGAAGAAAGTTTAGTCCAATGGGATTGCATGGTGATTCGATTACACTAACACTTCATTGCGGTAAACTTTGCAAGTGATTGAGCAAATCGAGACGAGAACGTTCAATCACGAACAACCGGATCAACTTCATGATATCACTAATTGAATTCGACATCATGGATCAGCTCCCCGTTTGTGCCGATTCCAACGTCTGCGTCACTTGTCGAGTTCAGTGATAATCCTTGTTCTTAAGTGTTGTGGAAAACCTACGAGAGGTGCAATCTGTTCATATTTATGACACTTCAGATCGTAGATTATTTCTCTGCTTTTAGGACTGCGGTGAAGTTGAAATTATAGATCTAAATGTACTAAGTTAGGTTCAAAACTTTCAACCCATGCAGAAGATAAACTTGCATTTCATGCATACCGTGGCAGCGTGCTACCGCTACACCACCGAGGCCTTAGCAGCGCTTTGATACCCCGCCCAGCGGTATAGGTGAAACACGAGTTCAACTCGCGCATGAAGTTGAAATTTTTACATATCACTTGTCATTCCTGGGTGTATGATTACGCAAGCTGCTGAAGACATATATTGTTGGCTTGACCATTCGTCTTCTACGGATTTCACCACTTTCTTTTATTTTGATTGTAAAAGAAGTCAACATGATTGTGTCCTAGCGTAAGCATGTTTGAGATACAAAGCTCCAAGCTTCGTGGTGGTAAGAGGGAAATCGAGAAGCTTAAGCGTACACAATGAAGGCTGTGCTCTCATTCTTCCTTTGTATTCCTTATAATTTTCGAGCTTCAAAGATGAAACATGAGCATCAATGTCGCTGTTCTTGATTTTTGAACCCACGCATTATCTTATTGAGGATTTTTCTTTCTGTATCAACACGCTCTTTTACCGATACTAGGTTGGAAAGAAAGTTGCCATTGTTTGATAAAAGATTCAAAATTTATGTGTATATTCAGACAAGAAACAGCAACAACTATTCTTCAAAATACAGCCATCAGTATCCACCATTTTTTGCCATCGGTCCGCTAGGTTTTGGATCTGGTTGAAGTAGCACTCCTTCGGCTATGAATCAAAGAACTCTTGACATGCTTCTTCAACTTCATCGGAAGATTGAAATCGGCAACCTTCCAGAAAGCGTTGCATTGATCGGAAAAGGCCGTAATCAGATGGAGCAACGTCCGGACTATAGGGTGAATGTGGTAGAATCTCAACTCCGTCCAATTTCTCAGACTTTGCCTTGGTTTTTTTGACTGTGTGTGGTTTTGCGTTGTCTTGCTGAAACAAAGCGCGCTATTAACGAACAAACCATCAACAAGCGTTTTTGTTCCCTGAACAATTCCATTCAGCAGTAGATATGGACAATATATATAACTTTAGATGCGTGCGCGAGAAGTAGAACTCTCAAATGGTACGAAGATCACGCACAATTCATGCGAAAAAGCTACATTCCCATCAAAACGATGAAAATTATTTTCCGACCTAATACATGAAGCCAACATATTTATATTTTCAACCATGCTGAGTGATATTCAAAACTTTCGAACCTAAACGGGAGTTGATCCCGCATTCTACCCATACCATGAGGTGGCGGTACAACTCCAATATTGAGGCCATCGCTCTGTTAGCACTCTTTGTTCGGTACAGGGCGGACCAAACCCGTTAACTATTCGTTACTGACAGCTTTGATCCCTTATATTGAACAAAGAGTAGCAGCAAGCAGTGGCTTTGGTGCTATAGTACAACCGCGCATCTCGACAAGGCATAAACCTGGATTCAGGTTCCGCCTAGGGTTGAAATTTTTGCATATCATTCAGCGTCCTCAGATTTATAATCGTAACATCATAATAGTGCTATGAAGCATTGAATAAACAATAATTCAATTTATTTAACCGCTCTTGCAGTGGTATGATGTTGCAAATATACCCAATGGCGACGGGGAGAAATTCGATGTCAAATGGGACTCAAACCCGCACTTTTCCTTTCCGGAGGCGCGTGCTCAACCCAGTCCACTACTGACGCTGTATTGCCACCACTCTTTCAACACTACAATGAATCACTCTGTCAGCAACCAACCGCCTACGGTTTAGCCTGGTAAGTCAATATCGACATTGATTCCTATTACGATGTAAGACTATTATAATATATATAAATATATATATATATATATAGAGTATCATCAACAAGATTTATTTTTATTTATCTGCTTTTTTTAGTGATGGTATGATGTCACAAATATAAACAGTGATATTAACTGATGTGTAAAACTTTGATGTCAGGCAAGACTCAGACCCGTACTTCACTCTTTCCAGTGGCTCGTACTCAACTAATTGCAGAAAGAAATGTACTTTATATTTATTTCTTCCACTTCACGCGTCGAAAAACAAGGAAGAAATATGTTATAGATCTCGAGGCCGTGATCAGCAGATGGCGCTGCACGGCATTGATGAACGTCGCTTCTATTGAAAATTCGGTACTGACCGTACTATCAACGAATATGCACAAGAAATTTGCGACATCGAGCCAGCCAAACTTAGTTTTTCCACCACCTTATGAGATTGCTGATGGTGAAGCAGGCCCCGTAATCTAAATCTGCTTTTTGTAGTGGTATACGATCATGTTTTACTGAAACTATATGTTTTACTGAAACTATATGCACTATCGTAAGGAATTGAGCATTAAATTGTGATTAAATCCTTAATGATAAAAGTGTCAATTACATAAGAGCTGTTTCTGCTCTGTATAAGATCCAGCTGAATAGACACTTGAGCTATCAATCGTCTACTTTTTCGTACTGCGCTCATATAATTCCTCCAAAGTTATTTTTTCCAATGCAAATAAATATTTCTTGGAAATCTCACTTGTTGCTTTTATCTAGTGGCGATCCATATTTTGCACTAGTAAAACCTATGGCAAAAGGGTGTGCGGCATTTGAACTATTCTGCGACACTCAGGTGGTCAATGATCTGTTCCCGAGTTCAAGACTCATAAAGCCATATATCGCTTCAGCGTTAGGAATTGGTATCGGAGTGGTCTGAAAGGATAGTAGCACTGGCTTATGATATCAGTAGGCCACAATGAGTCATTGTGCACGACCGGATGAGGTCAAATGCGTGGTGCATCACTCTTTGAAATAGACCACCGCCTACAGCTATATCCTTATTTGTTATTTCCATGTTCTTCCAGTTCTTAGCGAAACTTGTGATACAGCATGCTCACGATATGATATTGTAGGCTGTTTATATCAGCCAATTAGTACATAATAGAAATCTTTTTGAAGTTCTCATTTCCACTGTATCTTAATCTAGAAAAGGCTTTGTTCATTTCACGCTATTACTAAGAGCTTTTGTGACTCAAAGCATGTGCCGACCTCAAAATAATTGAGAGGACAGCTGCTCTGGTCTTACAACTTGCTAGCTCCTATTTTTTTTTCGTTTCCTTCCTCTATCTTATTAGCTCCCATTTTCATTGTTCACTTGTTACTTCTCGGCATGAAAAATAATTCATTGAAAATCTGGCTAAGGCGAGAGGCTATAGTCCAGTACGCGTTACGGCAACAGTAAATTAGTGCCCTTAGCACTGAATTTAACGCAGATTCTTACCAACTATTTACTTCTCGTTAACGGGTTAACTTCCGCTGACTAGGCGTGTCCACCGGCGTGGGAACGACTCCACCTTTACCCGGTTAGTCATTGACTACAGTGCTACTTTTCGTTGCAAGACAGCGCACGAATTACTCCAGAACTTAACTGCGGATCTTGTAGCGAAAAAAGTGCTGCAGTCGGCGACTAACTGAGCAGAGAAGGTGTCGTTCTCACGCTGGTGGACACGCCCAGTTTGGGTCCGTGAAAGTCAGCCCGGTAAGTGCCTTGTTTGCCGTATTGTTTTCAGTCGATGGCTTAATACTCTTGTATTGTGTTTCGGAATGATCAGAAAGAACATCAGCAGAATTTACAGGCATTGAAAAACGTTCGTGTCGCCGAGTCCTTTGTGGTGCTTGAGAGTGGGGTTGCTCTGCGCCAGTATAGTTCGCATAAGTACAGAAGTACAGAGTGAAGCTATCTAAATCTTATGCGAAAGGAATCTATGCCTACAGAGTTTGACTGTATACTATTAACATGTGTTTTTAACTGGGCATGCGGAGCAGCTTGTAGTGAACAGGTTTGTGTATTATCACTTGAATGAGAGAAGTAACTGTAACCAAATCTTAGATGATACCACTTTCAACACACTTGCTTTCAGGCATAACAGTATGAAAAGATATAAACGGTTTGCACAAATATGGGCACAAAGTTGCTATGGAAAAAAGGAATCGTCTACACGACTTCCTACACAACACCACAGATATGGGTTATCTTGAGATCGACCACAAACCTAGTCCTGTAAAACGCCTTCCCATGCCGGAATCGAACCCGGGCCGCGTGGGTGAAAACCACGAATCCTAACCACTAGACCACATGGGACACAGTTATAGTGCTGTTGTCCCATGCTCTATCACAGATTTCTCCCATTATCCGATTCTTGCCAATAAAACACTGACCATCTTCACTGGGATTCTACAGCGAGGAAAGATTTTGTTTAATTATTACACAAACATTTTACTTGCTCCAAGATGCAACATAACATGATGCGAGTTGTTTGTGATTTTAGATAAAAACAAATATCACTTACGCGTCATAGGGCACTTCAGATATCAACCTTTGATTGTGCGTTCAACAACACTAAGTGATCTCTGATTTTGCTTACGTAACGATCCACGTTTACGGTGCGTACATTGAGGCAGGAAGAGTTGTTCAGTCGAAAAGGTGGCTTGGAGTCGTTCGTTGTTCCCTTTATCATACACTAGATGGCTCTCAAATACCACGATGGCTTTCCCGATTAGATAAACGTAGTTACAGCTCTTAGAAATATTGTTTCCATTGAGCGTGAACGAAGCTACGGATCCCATATGATTTCATAAACACAGAAAAATGTTCTTTTCATCAACGTTATCAAAATCGACTGATCTCTCTGGCTGATGCTTAGTGTTATAAAAGCAGTCCCGTCAATAAAGCCAAGGCGAGTATCCGCCAATCATGAAATTCCACTCCTATATTTCCCATTTGATTATTCACATGACGATCTGGAAGTTGTAGCAAATAATTCTACAGGTGGTATCGCAATGCCGATTACCTGTCCTCGTATGTCCATTAGTATTGTTACTTGATGGTGATATCTTCACTGTGAATTCTTGGTATAGCTCACGAAAAAATCTCAAGTCTTGAGTAAGGATGTCGAGGCTATCCAGAGCTTCCACGACTGCTTCTGTTTCATCCGGGGAACAAAGCTATGTTATAGATACAATCCACCACTTCAGCCTATCGCAATATAGTCATTCTATAATGACCCTGAGTTGTAAGCAGCGACTCCATGCTCGTTCTACTCATCGCTGCCGTATCATGACTCTCTTATAGTCAGGGAAGCAAGACCCTCTTATTGTACAGTGTTCACGTTTTGAAACTCTAGTGTGGTTTGCTAATACCTGAATATGGGGCTTCAGCATACTTATGGGTGGCTTACTAACCTCTTCTGAAGTGGCTATGGAGGAGCTCCACCGCTGGCGGCAATTCTTAAATACCTCCTTGTGCACTTTCCACTCACTTCATGTGCGCTTTTAATTGATTTCATTCCTTCTTCTTAGAGCTCTCATCCACCATTCAACAGCTCACAAAATCTCCATGGTTTCATCATCATTCACTGCCGATCAGTAAAATTTCGTTGCAAGACCGCGCGCGAATTACTCCAGAATTTTATGCGGATCTTGTAACGAAAAATGAGACTGTAGTCGGCGACTAACAGGGCAAAGGTGGTGTCGTTCTCACGCTGGCAGATACGCCCAGTTTGGGTCTGTGAAAGTCAGCCTGTTAAGTGCCTCGTTTGCCGTATTGTTCTCAGTTGATGGCTTAATGCTCTTATATTGAGCTTCGCAGTGATCAGAAAGAACATCAGCAGATCTTACAGGCATCGCAGAACGTTCGTGTCGCCGAGCTCTTTGTGGTGCTTGAGAGTGGGGTTGCTCTGCACCAGTATAGTTTGCATAAGTACAGAAGTACAGAGTGAAGCTATTTAAATCTTATGCGAAAGGAATCTATGCCTACAGAGTTTGACTGTATACTAATAACATGTGTTTTCAACTGGGCATGCTTAGCAGCTTGTAGTGAACAGGTTTGTGTATTATCACTTGAATGAGAGAAGTAACTGTAACCAAATCTTAGATGATACCACTTTCAACACACTTGCTTTCAGGCATAACAGTACAAAACGAATATATTTTGCGAATATGTTAAATGGAAGCTCGTATGCGATAGTAGTTGAAACTCTCCCAGAAGCGTCTATGCAAATATGGGCGCAAAGTTGTTATGGGAAAGAAAAGAATCGTCAGCACAACTTCCTACAACACCACAGATATGGGCTATCTTAATAACGATTACAAACGTGATCCTGTAAAAACACCTTCCCATGCCGGGAATCGAACCCGGGCCGCGTGGGTGAAAACCACGAATCCTAACCACTAGACCACATGGGAGACTGCCATTGTGTTGTTGTCCCTTGCTCTGTCACAGATTCTCCATTATCCAATATGTTGGTACTTCTTCTAACAATTTCCAAGACCTACTGTTTATTGACCTCGGCATGCCTCAATATAATTCCTGATTTTCTTCTTCAAGCAAACACGAGGTGTTACATTGAACTTTATTTGACGTTTTGGCAGTTCGCCTTCTTTAGAGCCTAGAAAGTTCAAATTATTCGCAATCCAATCAGTCAAAATCTCCATTACTCTTCTGGAAAAAATCACTACACCTAGATTTCAATCGCATCAAGCACAAAATCAATTCTCAACATACTCACCGCTTTTTATGTGTTCCACTGAACGATTCAAGTGGAGATCACCAAGGGACATCACATAGGCTCATAATGCACCCTACCCATCAAAACAACAGTCTTATATACTGACTCAAATCACGAGTATTGAAGAGACATTCCTTCCTGCGGTTTATAGTTGGATTGGTTGTGTTAATCCAAAGTGCTTCCAGAAATTTTCGCGCTGATGTTTTTTTGCTCCTGCGCGAGAATGGTGACTTCGATCTCAAACAACTCCGTCGTGTTTCTAATCTCTGTGCGTCCCTTGCGTGGTGTTCCGTCTATTGAGACGCTTATCAGCTAGGTGTTCTTCTATGCGAGCATAGAGCGGCCTGCCCGTTTCGCCAATATATTTATCGCTACACGCTTTGCAAGAGATCAGGCATACTGTACCTACGCTCATGCAATCACCGTCTCAAAGACTGTAAAATATGTCCTACCGGTAGAGAAAAGATTGTGAAATAAGTCATAACGGCAGAGACGGGTATTGCATGAACGTAGGTACAGTCTACCTTATTTCTTGCAAAGCGTGTAGCCATAAATATATTGGCGAAATTGGTAGGCCGCTCTATGCTCGCATAGAAGACACCTAGCTAACACAGCGTCTTAATAGAGTAAACACACCGCCAGGATCGCATGGAGAACAGAAACACGACGGAGTGACTTTGAGATCGAAGTCACCATCCTTGCGCAGGAGCAAAAAACATCAGCGCGGAAGATCTTGGAAGAAAAAGTTTCAGGTTAATACGACCAACCCAACTAAAAACCGCAGGAAGGAATGCCTCGTTATCACTCGCGATTTGAGTCAGTGTATAAGACTGTTGTTATGATGGGTAGGGTGCAATACGAGCCTATGTGATCTCCTTACGGTGGTCTCCACTTGAATCATTCCGTGGAACACATATAAAAAGCACTGACTATGCTGAGAGTTGGTTTTGTGCTTGATGCGATTAAAATCTAGGTCTGGTGATTTCTTCTAAAGGAGTAATGGAGGTGTTTGACTGATTGGATTGCGGACAATTTGACCTTTCCAAGCTCTAAAGAAGGCGGACTGCCAAAACGTTAGCTGTCAAATGAAGTTCACGATTTACTCATTTATCTTTTTTCAGCAAACAAACCCCTCCTATCACTTTTGTGTACTGCTCGTCATCGTAAAGCGACACCTTGTCAAACAATCAAATCGACCCGATAAACAGTGTTGTTTTACTTCTCGCTCTTCTTTCAATATACACCGTTGTAACAAAGGGACAATTCTTCGGTAAC
Source organism: Parelaphostrongylus tenuis (assembly GCA_019055375.1). Classification (NCBI taxonomy): domain Eukaryota; kingdom Metazoa; phylum Nematoda; class Chromadorea; order Rhabditida; family Metastrongylidae; genus Parelaphostrongylus; species Parelaphostrongylus tenuis. Next base: position 62,848 of record JAHQIW010000436.1, read on the forward strand.
GCTATAAAAAGGCCCTTTCAAGGAATGAGCATGCAGCGCAGTAGGCAGAAATCTAAGCTTTGAATGATCAACAACACTCTTTTTAGTCTTTTTGTCCACCAAAATGTATCATTTCTTCATTTCCTCTCGTCTAACAAAGGGAACCTTTCATCTTATCTGAGCGCGTTTGGCAAATTTAGAATATACGACCGAGGGCTTTGAGCTGCTTGTCGAAGGACTCAGAGTTGTGTTAAAATCACCTCAATTCCTCAATTATACACCTCAGTGTTCAGTATCACCACTAAGGAGTTGCTAGAAAAGGGAAAAAAACTGACATTTGATCTTACTGCAACACACTGACCGAGCAGTATTCTTTGCCACTTGCAGATGAACTTTGCAAGAGCATTCAATAGATTGTAGTTTACGACGTTTAGGTTTCTTAAAAATATATTTGCGATGAAACTGCGTGATTTCGGTATCATTCAATTGCGCATTTTCTTCTAAAATTTCGTTATGAATCTTGCCTGTAGTTGCTTTATGATGGAGATGTCTTGGAAACAAATTCGCTTGCTACTCATACACGATTAGCACGTAGGGAACAATGCTGGTGAAGCAGCGCGTAAGATTAATGGAACATAGGGCAATAATACGGTTGCGAAAGGATGGCTAAGAATGGTTTGTGAAGTTCAAAGCTGGATAAATTGATCTAAAGGATCAGTAGCACTCAGGCCGCCCATAAAAGCTTGTCGTCAAGCTGCCCATGAGATAGTCGAAGAAAATCTTCCAATGACATGCCAAATGCTAGCCGAATTTTGATTGTTGTTTCAGGACCCTCGCCAACATTCTGCATGAGCTGGATAAGATTTGGAAGAATTCAAATGGGCGCCACATGAATCGCGAAACCCAAAGCCGTCCTTTTTGCAACGGTATATTCGCCATAAGCTCCATCAATCTTAGGCACCGCTTCACTAGCATTTTCCCGTACTCGCCATTCGTGCAAAAATAGCAAGCGGATTTGTTACCAAGACAGCTTATAGCAACCCCGCAAGGCTTTGCTGCTATTTTCCGCCTTCTCGGTTTGCGACTATCGTGTCAATGTCACCGACCATTTAGGACTCATAGTACGGAGGTCTGAGTTGGATTCTTTCCCGTCTTACCACGGAGACAGCGCCACGGGACAAACATCCTCCTTGCCGACACCTATGATGATTATCTGTGCATCACTGTCGTTGAGGTTATCAAACCGCTGACGCTGAGTGCTGAGTCGTCGACGAAGTACGGTTTGAACTGTCGTGGGCCGGGGGCCCACCATGCACGGAGCTTTCTGGTCAGCCATGCACGACCCGCCACCGAGTGGAAGAATCCAATCCCATATCAGCCACCCTATTTATGTATATAAGTCTCCATGGCTCCCAAGTGCGACAAACCCACTGAATGCGTCTCTCGGGGTAACTTTCACGGGGCTCATATGGTAACGCATGATCACTTTGCCTAAGAAGAGTGACCAAGGGGATTTCTACGGCTCATACAATTCATTTACTATTCCAGAGTTTTAAAATGTGCTTCACAAGCTCCTCTCAAATTAAATTTTCGTGCATTTCAAGGACTCTGAATGTAACACTGTTCCTTGATGAAGCGGGATTTTGACGAACCATGAACGGTGTCGGCGCATCACTCCATCGGTAATAATAGCCGTTATTTCTTCTCTAAGACCTTCTCAACTGCCGAAAAATTGTAAAGAATTGGAGTGAATGTAAACCTGTCAGTATTTGCCAATTAAGGACTGCAGCAGTCGCAGATAAGAACTCTATGTGACCATTATCGTAAATGCACTAGAGAACCACATTCTTTCCATTGTTCCTTTACGATCACATTACAAAATGGAGCCCGACAACGCAACATTATCTCACCAGAGCAGTTTGCTTACATAATTCAGTGAAAATAAATTCAATGGATTATCATAACGGCGAAATGTCGATAGAAAACTGTCAACTCAGCGAGGAGGAAAAATCATAGCACTGCTCATGAATTTGAGGAATATCCAATTTATGTAAGGTCGCGGTGAGGAGGGAAACGTGCTGAACTGGATGACTCTGACTTCAAAGATAAATCAAGCGTACACCTTGGGCTTTACTGCTGGCGGTTCAAAACTTTTGAACCAATTAAACTATTATCCCTGCTTCATAACAGGCCCTGAGATGACCGTTAAGTCAAAAATGTGAGCGCGGAGTTTTCATCTCGTCAGCTGTTCGATTTCTTTTTTAGCAGATTCAAATGCAAACTATTCTGCTCTCCTTGTTTGGGATACTTCATCAACATAAACACCTCGTAGAAGAGCATCGCAATGGTCGACGAGGATGAAACGATTCTAAGATGTGTTGAGGTACGCTTTACTCATGAAAACGGGCTAATCAAGTGTTCACATGAGTTAAAAACGAGTAATACGTGTCCATTCGTGAGATAACGTGATGCATTTGTAATATATATTGATCAACTAATGCATTTCTTACGACGCAAAGGTGAATGAAAGAATACGGTACTTATAAGAACGGCGGTAAGTGAATGATAGATCCCTTTTGCTGAATAAGAAATTTTCCTAGACAGTGCTAATAATCATTCGGAAGCTTAATTTCTTGGTTACAGCTCGACGTGGCCGCTTTTGCGAAACACCCTCTTATAACTTGAAATCCAAGTTGAAATTATGTTTCACACGACCACGCGTTTTTTTCGTATAATGCTTATATTTCGCTAAACGAACTCCTCTTAGACTGTGGTTCGCTTTTTAGGAAAACTCTTTGATAGCGCTGTAGGAGAAAGAAACATTTGTATCTTACACCTCTCTGAAGGAGCTGTTTTCATTAGACTACTGGTAATCAATAGAAAGCGTAGGTTTGCATGCTTCCTACGCTGTGCTTATTTTCTGGGAAAAGTCGTTTTACTGTAGTGTAGCATGGATATTGATATAAGGCTTTCTAGTATTTGGCGAGCTAATGTGATAGCCATCACACTGGCGGGAGGCCGGGTGATCATTGATACGGTTAGATATGTGGGTTGCAACTTGCTTCCAATTAGAAACTTTTCTCCTTTGCAAGTGACTCCGTAAAAAAGGAAACGATCAAATCAGATACCACGAAACTCTCTTAACACATTCGTATGTTTTTTGTGCTTCCAGAGAATTATATGCGTAAAATAAATGAAGGCGCGCGGAGGGTGTGGAACATAAATTTATTTTGAAGTTTACAGCATTATAGTTTTATGAAACGATCATGTGGAGGTGTAGCCAAAGATTTAAGTTTCGAATGGCAAGTATCATTGCTATGCAAAAATCTTGTCCAATAAGAAATCGATTTCCTTCTATCGCAGTCTAATGTATAATGTTTAAGTACCAACGGTACACGTAAATGCGCAATACTTTTCAACATAAAGAACATAAATGTGAAGTGAGCAAAATGAACGAAGTTTGTAGACATCAGCATGATTTATAAGACTTAATTTCATTTCCGTATTTTTATCGAGATAAGCAATATAAGCATTAGATTGTACATCCACGTAAATCTGACTTCTTTCAGTGCTAGCCTATTTCAGATTTTGACGATTAATTTTATACCATCTCGAAAACTCTAGTGGACCTGGAGAATAAAATGAACTAACTACTCTGAGTGCAACTTTTCACTTTCCAATTTTTTATTCGATTCATTTTAGCGATTGCTTTCTACTTAGTCTTTTTCCAGCTGAAATGAGATTTTATAAAAGAGCTTACATTTAAATTACTCTTAGAATGCAAAAACAACATACATGGAAACTCGGAATGTACAAAGAAATAGTTGAAGATCAACAATGACTATGAATAGACTAGACTTCTTAAAACGGAAAATATGGTGCTTGAGGCTGCCGACTTCCTAGTTGAACGCGAACGACATTTTTTCCACATTTACTTATAAGAAGCACGAAAAAAAAAATGAAAATCTTTTAGTTTAAGAAGACGCATGTCAGTGAATCAAAATCAGATGTCTTTTGTACTCCTTATCCTCTTCTGTTCACGACTCCACTTTTTGGCGGAGAGTTCCGGTAGGGTCAGACGGTGATACTCAGCGCTTTCCAGCGAGTACTGCTTGGATGTCGCGTAAAGGACAGCGATCTGATTGTAGCAATTTGTAACGATCAAGAACACCATTTTTCGTAATAATATTTTCAACATTTTCGTAGTAGTCACATAAAGTGCAACCATAAGAATGCTGAGATGCAGGCAAAACTCGCAACATGAGATAACATCAAACTATTCACAGTTGAAACATTCTCAATTTCTAGGAAACAAAACCAAATAAAAATTAAGAAACCTAACAATTCCCAGACAGAAAGACAACGAAGAAATCGATGGTGTAGTGTATAGCATGTAAGCTTAAAAACAAGAGTAATTGCGGGTTTGAAGCCACCTTTATTTTCGAATCTCTTTCGCATCTCAGCACTCTAATGGTTGTATTTCACGTCGCAACCTGGTGTGAGAAATTCCAGACATGAAATAGCGACGGAACAGTGCCTGATGTATTCTACAGAAAACAGCTATCGTTTCAATGTGTTTACGGATGAGATTTCCTTTACGAGATTCAATAGCACTACATATATCATATGTAAGAGTTAAACGGTTCCTCTTGATTGGCAGTAAACTCCGAATTTCTCCATGTGAAAACTTATTCTATGCATGCAACTACCTCATTTTCGGTACAGATTAGCGATATTTCTTTTTGCTGAGTCTCTTGCATGATAGTTATAGTTCATAACGCATCAGTAGTTCAGTTGCCCCTTTGAAGGTCTAGTTTGAGTGAAGGTGATTAGCATGTCATAAAATAAATCTTCGAGTTTGCTGCTAGCATAAATCATACCATTTGCATTTTTCACCTGACGAATCACCGATTTACGGCTCCTACTGAACATGTAAACATCCTTCCAATGTATGAAGTGGGTGACATAAAGGTAACATAAGTAAGCCACTGACGTCTTAATCTCGAAAATTCTTCAAACATCAACTGTATCAAAAACTAGGTTTATATGGTTTCCGCAACTTTCTTCGAAGTAACCACAATCGTCAACTTCTCTATATTCTCTGCGTTCAAAAAGCTTCCATATAATTGAATTTGAACCGGCACGAATAGTTTCTTTGTAAGCGAGTTCACCACTGCAAGAATTGAGGACTCACTTGGAGATCATTGAGCACTTTCTGCATGTTGCATCCTTTCCATTTGGAGGTGTTAGCTTTTTCAGATTCCTTTATGAGCCTCTCTAGTCTCTTTGAACAACATTCGAATCCTGGAGACATGAGAGATCTTTCTTTACTTGGCTGTAAATTGAAATCATCAAAATGCTGCTACAAATCGGTTATCGCACACCATATTCCAATTCTGAGGACGAGGCTTTTCCCGTTTCTTTTTCAGACTCTTAGTGCCCATTCGATACTGTAGTCTCGGCAACTTTAATCATAGTGCGTGGGTTTTGCGCATAAGAGTAGTAAAACAAACAATGTCCCACGGTTCCATGGGGTGAGGCTTCTATTTTGATCTTCCATTGCCAGATAAATCCGCTAATAAGCTGATGCCTGAGCAGCTCATGCACAGGAATGCGAAACGTGATTTTATGTTCGCTCTTACGATATGATATGAACTTTTTTCATCATCAAAGTTAGCTTTAAAACCATCTAAAATCATGCTACCAGATACTTACTAGAAGTTTCTCCAAAAACCATGCAGATATCGTAGCTGCCTCCGAGCCGTTTATCACAACTGTGCAAAATCCGATTCACACAGCCGTTCGCACACCCCAACACAGAATTTTTGTTATTACAACGCATCAAAGACTCCTTTTCAGGAAACAAGTAAGAGTTGAAATTACAGCGATTTAAGTTATTGAATGATTATCTAAAGGTTGGATAAAAAGAAAAGGCCTTGTTACCAAGAAAGGTTTGGAAATAGATTTTGATGACCGAATTGTTCAAAATTGTTATGTTGCAAGAGAAATGTTCAACGAAGGGTAGCATACTCCAATAAAAATGCAACATTTTTTCAATCTCGGAATGGATGGATACTACTTGACATCAACAATTTTCCTTCCTCACTAGAAGCCTCTTCAGGTAGGCAAGAAGTCGTTTCACTAACGATGTGAGACTCAGGCTCAGTTGCAATGAAGCTTCTTCATATGATAATTGGTGGAGTATAAATGATCATATCGACAAAATTGAGGGTTGTTTGCATGAAAATGTTGTCCGTTTCGCATCCTCTTAAATGCAGTCAAAAGATCTCAAAACCAACAACCGAAAAGGTAGAAAGAGAACTTTAAGCCTTTCTCTAAGAATGCTAGAAGTTCATTCCATAGAATGAAATGCTCGCTAAAATTATGATTATATATAAGGTTGAAAACTAAGTTCTGTCGCTTTTTGTTATCTTTACTTGCTTAATTTAAATCTCTTTTTGTTCTCTTTTACGTATTCGCTGTCATTTAAAAGCCCATGATATCGATATTTTCTAATACATAAGCAATTTTAGTTTTTGTAAATGTATAAAATCTTTTTTGTTACGTTGCTAAAAAAACCTTTATCGCGTTTTTGGTTATTTACTTCATTCACGAAAAATTTACGCTATATCGTGCTTTCTGTCATATGAGAGCGTGTAATTTCGAGATTCGTTACATGTGAACCGTTCAATTTTTTTGTAACTCTATGAAATTTTTCCAAACTCTAGGAAGAGCACTCAAAATTCAAATCGTGGATGCCTCTTGGACTTTCCACTTGGGTTAAAACTTATACAAAGCACTCAACCACAAACCGTTTGATCTACATATTACACAAAGATGGTTTTGAAATTTCGTGAAGGCGACACTAACACGTCAAAGTAGACTACAACAGTTATATCGAACGGCGTCAAGACAACGATCGTCCAAATATTGCGCATCTGACATTGCAGAAGACTGGAGAATTAAGGTGGACGTTACATCCATCTTATAGCAAATGCTACTCCAAGTGATTACCATCTCTCAGGTCTCTGCAGCAAGAAAGGCCTTTGTCAAATTGATGGTGATAACACACCTGTAATTAATTTGGAGTGAAAAAATTATACAGTTGTCAAAAGTAAGGATAACGTATATATTGAAAATCCTGGAATTTGAAGCATTCAAATGGCGTCAAACACCATAAAAGAACCAAGAAATAAATTTACTGTGATTAAATCAAAATAACAAGAAAAAAAATAACGACAGAACTTTGTTTCCAACCTAATATTAGTCAGTTTCATCCATTACGGCGGACACTTTCTACGTAACTGCTAATTTCTAATCGCCTTTCGAAAATCAACGAAAGCAAAAGTTCTATTATATTTCTTCTACACAATCCGTTATTAGATGTACTGAGCGGATCCTAGCACTTCTTGCAATCGATTAGTTTTCTAGCGTCTGTTGCTAACAAGTTTTCGAACATCGCATATGAAATAATATATGGCCTCATTTCCTCTATGAATGCCGTTAAATGTTTTAACTAATTCGTCTTGCAATATTTTGAAGATGACCGAGGTAAGACTTCCTCCCTGTGAAGATGGGAGGAAACACGTTGCAGACGATCATGGCCGGGATCACCACCACTGTGCTACCCGCCCCCCGAAAACAAAACTGACAAGGTTTGATCTAACCCTCGTAATGTTTGTTCATTTGTTAGCCAGTTTTTTTAGAGAAGTAAGAAAATAAAGAACTATAGGCAGAAAATGTACCTTCTTTATTCCGCCAGCACCTTGACAGAGAAGTGCTGTCGAATAACCTGGAGCGATCGTGCTGTAAACAGGAAGTGGGATTTGCTGCAACAACTTAGATAAGCTGACCTGATTACACTACGGTGATAAAGATGGCTAACTGATAAAAAAGCAATGACGATTTAAGAAAAAGGGGAGAAATATATAGGCGCTGTAGACACTGAAAGTGAAATATCAAGCGAAGGCTCACTGATTAATTGAGTGAAAATCCTGAAACTCGGATTTTGTTTGGAAAGAAAGCTGTGAGAGACTTCAATAAGCATGAGATAACTCCCATGCATATCATAGGATCATGGCAAATTTTCTAGATGAGATTTTCTCACTGAAGGCTTAGATATTATTCGTTGCTATTTTCACTTTGTTACAAGCCTCCGCAATATTCAACGATACTATTAAAGTTTGTGTTTTATTGCTTCATTATTGAAGAAAGTGCCTTTCACATCGAGTTGCAGTCGATGAAATTAATAGAGTTGAAGGGGAAGGCACTATAAGAAAATCTGCTGCTGGAAGCTTCTTTCAATGCTTCAATGCCGGAGATCTTGACCACGAACACAAGTCTCGCTTAGGAGTGAACAAATGAACAACGAAGATTGATCGCTGCTTTGGAAGATGAGCCTTCTTCAAGTGCTCGCCATTTAGCAGCCGAACTTGATGTTTCTCATACAACACTGTGTTAACTCATCTCCACCGGCTTAACTTTGTCCACAGGAAGCCACGAGAAGATCCTCACGAACTCACTGAAGCACAAGCCGCCAAAAGAGTCGAAATTCGTCGCCATCTGCTTAGTAGTCCGCTGAATAACCAGTTTTGGAAATGCATTGTGACTTGGACAAGAAGTGAGTGTACTTGGTTAACCACAATCGAAACAAGCAGTGAGTTCAGAGGGGTCAAGCTACTCTGTCAGTCCCGAAGCACAGCCATCTTGGTAAGCCATCTTGGCAAGAAGGCCATGATCTGTGTTTGACGGAATTCCGAAGGAGTCGTGCATTTGAGCGTGTTCCGAAAGGCAAGTCCATCAACGCCGAACACTTATGTCAGCGGTAAGACCAAATCTACGACAAGCATAAGGAGAATTACCCTGCTTCGGTCAACTGAAAGCGCGTTTTGATGCAGCAAGACAATGTCAAAGCGCACACTGCCGAAAATATCAAAGACAAGATTAGTGAATTGGACGGAGACGAGGTTTCTGCCACATCTTTCTTACAGTCCAGATCGAGCTCCATTCACTTTGACCTTTTCCGATCAATGCAACATTTTTCTTAGGGTCGCTGATTTGAATCGTTCAATGTAGTTGAATAAGTATGTCAAGAGTACTTTGATTAGAAGTCGAAGGGATGGTACCAGATCCGAAGCTTGATGAATCGATGGCAGAAAGTCGTAGAAAACAATCGTTTTTATTTAGAAGAATAGTTATTGCTGTCTTTTTTCTTGGAATTCATGAACAAATTTCAATGTTTCAAAAGTGCCCCAAAACCTTATTCCAACCTAATGAAAACATGTTACAGTAGAAAGGTGTGTATTGTTTTCGAACAAGCACAGCATAATTCTAAGAAGAACGTGGGTCATACTGTTATGCTTTGTAACTTTTTAATCTGTCTGCTTAGAGTGTTTGAGGGCAGATGTCTGTTTCTTATTACAAGATACCACCAATTGAGCATCGTTTACAATACCAGATTACTGTGATATATAAATGCTGGAGCTATCTTTCAGTAAAAGAGATAGGAAAAGTGTTGATCCCACTTTTGTCAAACTCGCCATCACCACTTAATTGATAGTTTGATTAAAAACTAACTTGGAAGGATAAGAAAGCGAAATCGATAAATCCGTAAGCCACGCCAAACTATCATATAGGCCAGATATGTACTATGCTCGACGATGTCTGATGAAGGCAAAGGTATGGTTCATTTTTTTATGGAAAGTTGCTTAGCGTCACAAACGCATAAGCTTCGAGATACTTGAATTAAATCACATCGAAAACCATGAAACATGAACGCGCTGATTGCGAGGCTGAGTTATTTATAATGATTAAGAAAAGCAATGGTAGTTCACAAAGGTCACATTCCAAGTGGACAAGAGAGGGAGCGTCCAAGTGAATGATACCGTGATGAAATGGATATGGTAATTCATCCTGAAAAAGTGTAGAAGACGCATCTGGTGTCCCAGAGCTTCACGAGATGTAATCACCGTATCCTTAAAATAGAGCCTTTTTTACACAGACAATGGAAGCCAAAGTTTATAGAAGAAAATCTTAAAACACTCGTAGTGAGAATTTGTTCAGTTCTTTCTACCTACTTTTGAAACAATATCGTTATACTAGAATAGAGATAGCACTGGTTTATCTGAAAACATCACTGTTTGAGCCAAGAATGACAAAGCGGGACGAAAAACATTTCCCTCAAAAAACTGTAGAGATTGTAAGCCAAAACTGGATTTTATGACAAGCAGTTGAATGCTAAATTACGTTCTATTTGCAGAGTTTTGGAGATAAGCGATAGACCTTGGAAAATAAGGCTACAGTGGTTGAAGTTGCCCAAAATACGGATAGCATGTGCAATGCGAATTTGCCGTTCTTGAACCGAATGATTTTTCTTCTACCTCTACATCGAATAATTACAGATTCTAGAACGTAACAGAGAACGGCTTTACCTGCAATTCCTGCCACACCACGAGTGCATGAATATATATACATATATACATATATATATATAATATCATGTGTAAGAGATCAAGTTTTCACATATTATCTTTGAGAAAGAAAAGTGTGCATCCGAAGGAAGATTTAGCAACTCTTAATCAGTCTGTGTATCAGAACGAGAACCGGTAGTGCGATGTTTAGCACGGCACATCATAACGGTAATATGCTGGTTCGAATCTCCTGCGATGTTCGAAGTTTTACATATCACTCGAAAATGTTGGATATATCAACCAAGCTTGTAGTGGTACTCAAGATCCTCACTCGAATTACCTTCAAATGGCTATGAAAATCACTGATAAAGTGCAGCATTGCCAGAAAAACATATTTCAAAAATGATTCAAGACAAAGGGTCGAATCTATAAAGTCACAAAACATTTCATCGCCAAAAAAGTATAACTACTAATGCTATTTCATCCTGATCTTACCGCAATTTTGGGTGGTCTCTAACAAGATGGAATTATGCATGTCTCAAAAGATTTTACGCATAATTTTTATCTTGTAGTGTAGAAGATTTTTCGCAAAAATATCAGCCGCCTATGAGTTTGATAAAATGATGAACACTTAGGAGAGTGACATTGACAATGTCAGCAATAGTAAGAGAATCTCAGATTTACTTCCTATAGAACTTTTAAATCAACAAATATCCAACCCAACCAAGCGGATAATAGTGCGTCGCTGCAGATACACTTTTCACTTTTATTCTCTTTTAAGAATGAACATAAGTCACAAAACCTTATATTCAGGCCTCGGTCTTGCACTCTTGTAAGAGATCAAAACGACTTCAAGAAGTTAAAAAGCACTAGTATCTTCATATAAATACGTCGTAGATGTGAAAACGCGTTTGAACAACCTGAAAGTGAAACAAATTTTGAATCTATCTATAATTTTCCAGCGATGTAAGAATCGTTATTGCAATAAAACGACTTGAAGGCTAGTCATCAATTTACTTTGACTTTGCATAAAGTAAGACACGAAACCAGATTTGGCATACGCAATGTCATTGACTAGTGGGGCTACGAGACAATGCCGCCCTTGCGACATGTAATATTGAATACCTCATCCCACAACAAGTTAGAAAGACATCTGGCCTCTGGGTCTTTTCTTTTTTACTTTTCTTTCCCGCAGTCTCTGTCAGTGATGAAATAAATGCACATTAAATATTCTGCATAAATACGAGGAAGTCTCCATAAGGCAGGGATATCACGTATTTCATGGAATCGCAAGTATTCTTATTGCTTTGACTGGACGCCAAGCGAAAGTCCTCACGGAACTTGGACAGCTCAATTACGCAGTAGAGATATCTCAGAACCAAGTTCATCAATAGCGGTGGGTGTTATCGCACCGATGCAAAGAGCAAAAAGTCCCTTGAGGCTTATGAAATGAAAGAGAATTCCAGCTTATGGAGTTTCTCGAATCTAGCACTTTGATTATGCATTTCTTGGCTCCTCCTTGCTTCTTCCAAATTCTTTGCTTGTCACACATGTTAGAAATGAATAATCAACACGCTCGCGGCGATAGACACTGCTTGGAGGTGAACGTGACCAAAAATGAATCGCTGTTTCATGAGTCTTTATTAGCGTTGGAAATGTCTGAGATCGGATTTTACGAATTGGTTGAAAAGCATAAGAATCTACTTATCAGTACGAACAAGTCATAAATCTTACTATTCCGCTACGTTCAATCTCTGAATACTCCACCAAAATGCCGCAAGTGTCCTTCCAAGAATCCGCTTATTCAAGGAGTGGTGATAGTGATTGCAAATTTGCTGTATTGTCCACGAACAATCCTTGCAGAACACGAGTTATCAGGGACTCAAAACCGTCGACTTTAAAATGGCTAAGGAGCGCATAACACAAAGGTAGTGGAATCGTCCACTACGCCCGTGGACCAGCACAGCCATGCGCAAGAGCTCAATCTTGCCGAAGGCCACCAAGCCTTCTATCTCTCCAATGTCTGGAGATTGCTGCTTAACATTATCAGCTAAAAGGTCGCTCATCTTAATCCAAGTGCGAATTCTCAGGAGCGCCTATTTTGTGATTTCAAGAATTCAAGTCCTTCAGTGGTAGTACGCACGGCGAAACGTTTTTACGGTGAAACAATGTAGAGCTGTAATCTCCACGTTTTCATCATTCTGTGCCAGTCGTTGAAATATGGTTGTCATTCAGACTGTGCTCCTTACATGCGAATATTTTATATAAAACCACGGTGAGAACGTTGAACTATAGTTTCGCATTGTTTCAGAGGTTGGCCTGTGTGCAGGGCGTGTGATTTTGATTAGGCGGTCGAGAACGCACCAAGCTCGAATAACTCAAAACTTTTTTTCCTATTCAATTGAAATTTCTAACGAGGCATCATCAATCAGTCTCATGTAGAGATTAAAACAGTGCGTGTGGCACAATGGTTGGAGGTGTTCCGTGACACACATGATAATTAACCGATGGCTAATGGTTTGATCGTGAACTTATTGCTCATCTAGCCTTCTTCCCTTTCGAGATTTATAAATTGTACCCGACTTGTTTGGGAGATAGCAGCACTGCTCTGATACATCAGTAGACCATAGCGAGTTATCGTATTGACCAGATACGCAGTCAAACGGTCATAAACGAAGCAAAAAATCGAAGACGAATACATGCTTCAGCGATCGATTAGGGCCGACAGCTTTATCCTTTCATCTTTTTCTAAAATGGCAGATAGAAGGGCGTATTATCGTGTTTATTCCGACCATTTTTATCGATTCAGCTGAATGGTTCTCTTATAACTGGAACACTTGATGGGGCAAATGTTGAATTGGCCGAAGAAATGGGAATGAGAAACGTCTTCATTTTTGGAATGAACGTTGAAGAGGTCTATTTCAAATTCCTCTATCTGCCTTCATATAGCTACAGCACGCCATTCGCTTCATTTTTCAAAAGTATTCTAGTTTCCAACAAATGTAATATTTTAACTGCTTTTTTTCAGGTAGACGCGTTGCAAAAACGAGGATACAATGCCGAAGAATTCATTAATAAAAGTCCGGTGCTCAAGCAGGTTAGTTATGGAGTCTTCAAACCTAGGAGGAAAGATGGAATTGACTCGAACTTCACAGGAACTTTATTACTTCAACGTTTGCTCCACAGGTAATTGAGCAATCGAGGCAGGAATGTTCACTCCCGAACAACCGGATCAACTTCATGATCTCACTAATTCGCTTCGGCATCATGATAGGTTCCTCGTTTGTGCCGACTTTGACGCCTACGTTGCCTGTCAGGACAAAGTTCGTAATATTTTTACTTTTGAGGCTTGCCCGGAGCTTCAATGTAGATGCAATCTGTTTACATTCATGTCGGTAATTCTCACTTTACTGCTTCTTAGCGGTGTTATGATGTTGTGATTACACATCTAAGAGTGAAGCGTGCTGTGTAAAATTTTTGACTTCAGGAGGGAGTTGAACCCACCTTTTGCCCAGACTATGATCACGTGAACCACTCCGCTGATGCCGCCTTTTCTTCCGCCACCCTATGAGACTGCCGATGGCGTTGAACAGATTAATTAACGCGAGCTAATCATTTTATCTTACTCAAACGGACACTAGTACTCATCTGAATGGCCTTTGTAGTGGTATTCGACCATGTTCTACTGAAACACTAGGTATCACGTGAGGAATGTTAAACATCAATTTGTTGTTGAATTTTACAAGTTAGAATGTCAATGACATACGAGCTGTTTCTGCCCGATATTAGATCCAGTAATCGGCACATGACCTTAATTTTAGGTTTTATTTTGCCTTATATAAATAAATACTTTTCGAAAATCTCACGTCGCTCACATCCGATACATTTTTTACGCAAATAAAACCAATAGAAAAACGGACTTCTTACGGTTAGAGGTGCCTAGTGACACACATGTGATCTAGAGTTTGATTCTGCCTTTAAGGCTCACCAAGACCTTCCCTCTGTCTGGGGTCGATGAGTTACTGCCAGACTTGTCAGCACTATTGAGATGATACATCGGTAGGCTACCCGTGAGTCATTGTAAAGGTCAGATATGCACTCAGTCACCTCAAACGATGCTTGATCAAGTCTAACGCGGTGACGCATTCCTCGGGTTGTCATCGGCGCCTGGAACTCTACCTATTTTGAAGCTCTAAGCGGCACTGGGGGAAAATCATATATTTTGCTTTAACCTGCTACTTCCAAACGTTAGAAGTGGCCTCGACAAAGTTCGAATTCGTCGATATCATGTGTTCGAGCTGCTCCATTTTCCCATATACTTCCTTACTTTCTAAATGTGGCACTTTTGGTAACTTGAAGGTCAGAATTAAAATTTTTTTATGCTTCCTACCGGATCATCGCCCGTGCTTTGGCCATGCTCATGGATGTAGATCAGATTCAAAGGTCACCTCGACGAAAGCAGAGACAGGGAGCCCATTCATGAATTCGCCTGTCTGCTGACGAAAGTATCATTTCCCCTTTAGCCATGACCGTCCACTCGATGGTAAGCAACGTAGCTTAGTAGCTAAATCGCCCAATTTCATCTAGATGTGGAAGAGATCCATGAGTTTGAAGTTTGACACAGTGGAAGCTTTAAAGTTTAGGAACGTTTTTGAAGACCAGGAAGGATAGAAGTAATAAGAAACCATATCTATACTAGTAGCTTTGGGCTGCTCAACTGGGTTCAATACCGATATGTGCTTACCTGTCGACGAGTGGTTGCTGACAGAATCGATATAAGAATAGCAGATCAGGAGCTTCGGTAGTGAATGATTAGCGCTCACCCTTGAGTGTGGATGCGGGTTCGCCTCCCGCTCGAGGTTCACGGTTTTTGGCACGTGCGCGTCCTTCACGCTTGTACCTTTTTTAGAGAAAAACCGGAGAACACAAAGCTCAATGAACAAATTTCTTGAAGCAATCGAAAGCGGCGAATTGCTTTTTTTCTTCAGCCTGATTTTGTGAAAAAACCGTTATAAACATGAACATATATTCACTGTATCTATTGGGTGCGCAAGGGAATTCCGGACTTTTTCGTATTTCCTTGGATTATTCTTAATGCTCAATAATGTGGAGTGCTATGCAAAAACGTTTGTGTAAGCCGGGGCTCGAACCCAGGATCGGTCGGTGGTGCAACGGTTAGCATGCGCTCCCGGAAAAGAGTGAGATCTGGTTTGAATCCAGGCTGACGCTATTGATTTTGCACAGCACTTCACAATATTGGGTATATTGTAACATCATACCACCGCAAGTGGTGGTCAAATAAAAAGAATTCTGACCGATTTTTCAATGCATTTGGGTTTTTGTTTCACTATCGCATAGGGCGGTTTTTTCCTTTTTTTTTTTGTTATACAACACTCAAACAATTCTTTCAAGACGGAATTTTCTACGACTTTCTGCCATCGGTCCGCTAAGGTTCGGATCTGGTCGAAGTATAACTCTTTCGACATGGAATCAAGAAGCTCTTGACATGCTTCTTCAACATCATCGAACGATTCAAACCGACGTTTAAATTAAAACGAGGCTTCTCTTTGCGGTCCAGATCTCCGTCATCAAAGCGTTTTTCTTGTTGTGCTTTTTCCTTCAACTGCGTTGATTTCATCGGCTGCGGCTCGCTGTGAATGACCCTTTTCACCAATAATGACACAAAGAAACACAAAATTTGATTGCATCGTTGCACACGGTGGAGGCTGGTAACACAGGGAAAATGAAGACAAACAATATCTACGACCCTTGAGTGGGGAAATCGCACATATGAAGCTGTTGCCATATCCTCCAAGATCTGCATGGGAGTTTTCTCATGCTAATCAAAGTGACCCACAACTTTTTTTCCATTTAGGTTAAAATGCCGCTGTTAATAACCCTCCCAAACAAGTCTTGTTGTAATTGTCATTTCTGGAGTGTTTGAAAGGTTTGGACTAATCGAGGCACAAGATCATCAATAGGCAACAGTTACTCGTAGTAGGAGCCTCTGACATTTTTGTGAACATATGCACCTACTAGTCTTATAGACCAAGGGTTTTCTTTAGTGAAAACCGAAACTGCTAGGGAGGAACATTTCCTGTCGCGCTTTTCAAAATGTCCCACGCATATTTTTTCAATAGTGCAAAGGTTATCATCGACGGAATACCGACAGAGCGACTTTATTAAATCAAAGTCAAATTCATTCGCTTTTTCTCGTCAACATTTACAGCAGCTGATGTGTGATGATAAGGCTGCCTACTTTGCATTACAGACGAAATTATTCATGATTTGTCAGTTTACATCACGAAAAACGCATACAAAAGCTACAGAGGTAGGGTTAAGATGCGGTTTGACTCACACTATGCATTTGTCCTTTCACTAGTGAAAAAAAGTGTTTCAGTAAGAGATGATGATCGCCGTATGCGTACTGGCCTTTGTTTCGGCCGCAATCGCCTGCTATTGTTGCGCACCGTCACCAGCCAAGACCCCTTTTGTGCTGCGGATTGGGTAAGAGATATCAAATTTTTTGAAGACATGAGGTAGAAACAAAGTATGTTATTGTTGATAGTTCGCTAGCATTATCTATTAAGATACTGCCACGATCGGATCACTATAACGTAGATTTTACGAGTAAGTGTCTACAAAACACCGTATACGTAGCGAAACGATTGATGAAATCAGTTTTGATGAGTCCAATTTGTAACGTGCCAGTTAATTCCCGGGCATGTAGTAAATTCATACAAATGCTTATTTTGCCACTTCGTCATGCAGTTTTTTATTGTCTCTCCAGTATCTCATGTGAAGATAATCTCCCGTCGTTATGAAAGCAACGAACACTATATATCCGACGTAATCTACGACCTCGAACATAAAGAAGTTCATGAGGTATCAAAAATTTTAGCTTTTGTCTGAGTAGCTGGCACATAGATTTCTGCTTACCAAGAAATCGTTTTAGAAGCCTCTTGATTTACCTAAACTTCCTTCTCTTGTATACACGCCCCATCCATACAGATGTGGCCTTGAGATGGCGGTTGGAGAGGATTACCTTCTAGCAGGTAGTGTTTATGCTGTTCATGTGCTTAGATCCATCTGAGACGTATGTAAATGGTTTTTGAAGCAAATTAACAAGAATTTTCAAGAAGAGAGGTTTCTAATGCTTACTGTTGTAACCATTAACCCAGTAACCATGAATGCTAGTGATTTATCAACAACTGCAGTGATCCAGCTCAAATAACTACATCGACATAATGCATTAAAAAAATAAAAAGATAACGCCCCTGAGATAGGTCACTGCCAGAGGAAACTGCCACAGCTTCAACTTCAACATACATGCCAAAAGTTATGGAATACGTTACTGATTTGAAAAACTACACGCCACGGTCCACCAAGTGTTACGTCAGTGCTGCAGTCCTCTCATAAAAGTCTAATATCAATTTGCTAACCCTGAAGTGATAGAAGCATTGGTGACCGTGAGGCATGCGATTAAACCAGTGAGCACCTGAGTATTGCAGACGCACCTAATTCGTGCCATACACGCGCCAACTGCTCGATACGTAACGCAGAATCAAAATTATTGAAAAATGCGGGCCGAGCTCACTGCAGAAAATGCTGAAATTGAATCAGTTCAAGCAACAGTTTGCAGCATAGACTGGCCCCAACGCCCTATGTTAAGAACCTTGTGATATGTGCTATCGGTTTAGCAAAATTAGCGTCACAATAGTTCAACGTCGTTTTGAAAACATTGACATTCTATGTTTTTCTGTATAAATTAGCAGTGTAAAACAAAAATTGTTATGATATGAAAACTTAACTGTTGCTCTGGGAAATCGCTTTAGAGATGAGATAAAGTGTATCTTTGTGGCAGGTATCAGACATATTTTCCATTGGTCCAATCAAATGGAATATCGTCTCACAAGGATACGAACGAGTCTTGCACATTTCCAGTTGCTGAGTTGTGTAACTGAGCATAATAAACATCAGCAATATTATTGCCACCTTCATCAGATCAAAAGAACTTCGCGTTATTATAAAAAAGCCGTTTCCAAAGAATCCATTGTCGAACACGACAGTATTCAGTAAAAAGAGGTCAGAACAACGGTGTTTATATGACGCAGATCAGGGGTAAATGACAACGGTTGGAAGAAAGTTTGGGTGCACTTTGATAAGCATGAGATAACTCTTATGCATTTTATGGAAGTATCACAGTTTCTCATGTGAGATTTCTCCACTGAAAGCCTGGATACTATTTGTCTTTATTTTCAATTTGTTGCAAGCCTCCGCCTTGTCCAACGATGCAATCGTTTTCTTTGCGTTATTATTGAAAGAAAGCGAACTTTCCTCAGCGAACTGTAGTCGATGAAATTAACAAAGGTGAGGTAGAAGTCATAACAAGCAAATCTGCTTCTAAGCTGGCTTCATCGCCTTAATGCCAGAGATTTTTGCTTCGAATACAAGCCTCGTTCAGAGTTGAACAACGAAGATTTCTTTGGTGCTCTGGAAGATGAACTATCGTCAGGTGCATGCGAATTGGCGACCGAACTTGATGTTTCTCATACATTTTTCCTAACTCATCTCCACCAGCTTAACTTTGTCTACAGGAAGCCACGACAAGTTTCGAACGATTTCACTGAAACACAACCGTCAAAAGAGTCGGTGTTATCGCCAACTGCTCAACAATTTACTGAATGATCGATTTTAGAAGCGCATTGTGACTTGAGACGAGAAGCAGGAAAACGTCGTCGTAGAAACAATGGCCTTTATTTTGAAGAATAGATATCATTCTTCCTGTTTGAAACTCACGTAAAAAGTTTAAATTTTCTAAAGTGCCCCAGAACTTTCATTCCAACTTGGTGCGATGTGAAATAGCGCTATAAAAAAGCTATCAGAAACACGTGAGATTTTCAAAAGAGTGATTACGAATGATTTTATTTTTAACATTTTCTGAAAAGTTATCTAATAAGGAATTATGAAAACGACATCATCAATATCCAGTGTTACCCCATACATTATACTCTTGATGATTAGGTAAGTAGTTCACAGCTAGGAATCACTCCATGTGTATTAGTAGTCAAAAGAAGTTCACGTTTTCGTGACTGATCATCCGAATTAATTCTACAACTGATTTTGATATAACTTTACATGCGTGAGGAAACTAGTCATGTGAACATCGCTTATGAAGCTCTGGAAGTCTAGTGGTATTACAATATCGTATTAGAATGATTTGCTGCAAAAAACTCTCGTCACATAATAAGTAATACGATTTGACATAGAATGTTCATGGTGCAAAACTGCTTATACGTGCCTCGAGATAGAGCCGTCTTGGGAACGAATTCGCTTGCTAACGAATTCGCTTGCTACTCATGCACGAATGACGCGTAGAAGAAACGCTAGTGAAGCGGCGCTGAAGAAATGGAGCTTCCTGTGTAAGGGTCGGACTGGAGCTGATTCTCCAGACTGCGATCGCCAGCTTTAAACACCGGGAATTACTTCCTGGCCGCTTTTGCTGCAACTATATCACCGCCCCAAGTGCCGTAGCTCGTATCGTCGGGGGGGGGGTGAATCTGGGTGGGACGTGCGGA
>JAHQIW010000437.1:0-45491 GCA_019055375.1 Parelaphostrongylus tenuis
TCAACGCATTTTTTGTTCCATGTTCTGAAAACATATCGAGCAAAAGAGTAATTGAATCAATAGAAATGCCATGAACATTTTCCTCTTTTTAGCCGTTCCGAGGTGTTATTGAGATTATTTATCGAATATTAGCGAAGTATACAACAATACAGTCAGTAATGCAGCTTGAATATACATTAGGCGAGGTGGCTAACGTTACGGCGGGTCGCCTTCTTCAAAGCCTGGAAAGGTCACATTGATCCACAATCCGCTAGCCAACCTCCATAACCTTAGCAGAACACGTTAGAAATGACTTCTGAATTGCATAGTAAGAACTTCATTTCAAAACATTCACCGTTTTGATGTTTGGGTCTATCAATTATTCACTGAAGACCAGCCGCTTAAGGTCAGTGCATCAGTGGGCTGTGCCTAACTCAGGCCGGAAAGATCAGCCTAAGCTACGGTTCGAGATCACGCGTGATTACGAGGCATTCCTTTTTTCGGTTCATTTTCGGGCCTTTGCTATGTATCTAAAAGACTTCTGAGGTTTTACGCGCAGATGTTCTTGATTCCTGTGCGAGGATCCTGATTTTGACGTCGAACATACTCCTGCATATTTTCGGTCACTATGCGTGCCTAGTGGAGTTTTTAGATCAGAGTTGCGCAACCCAACTAGGTGCTCTTTTATACGGAGGAGTAGTGGCTTACCGTTTCGCCAATGTACTCATGGCCGCATGCCTCGCAAGAGGCATGGTAGATTATACCGACCTCATGCAGTCGCTGTCTCTGCCGTTCGGAAAAACTTTGCAATCATAGGTCGCAGAGGCAGTCATACAGTCGGTTGCGGACTAATTGACGCTTTGGTGTCTTTGGGGGTATTTCAACTATTCCTACGAAATCATCCAAACCTACTCTTTTTAGGGAGCGTTTAATGCTGTGCTTACTTCGTTAGAGATAAAAGGTGGGGGGAAAGGAACCTTATTTTTGCCAGACTTGTCGTTCGGGGTATAGAATTTCCTCTAAATCTAACCTGGGAAGCTTCTATCGTATCGTAGCCATTAGAACTTGTTAATTCTCTCGTCAAGCTTGAAGATTATACGTTGTGTTCTTTTCCTGTGCACACATTTGTCGCTGCTCGGAACATGTTCTTCAGAAGCGCGCGTTTTATGTGTGAAGAAGTAGTTCATTACCTATCAGCTCATCCTTCACGCGTAAAACGCGCGCTTCTGGAGAACATGTTCCGATCAGCGACAGATGTGTGCACAGGAAAATACACAAGGCAGAATCTTTAAGCTTGGCGCGAAAAATAGCCATCTCTAATGGCTGCGATACCGTAGGAGCTTCCCAGGTTAGATTTAGAGGTTATTCGATACTCCCAAACGACAAGTCTGGCGAAAATAAGGTTCTTTTCCTCCTGCCTCTTATCTCTAACGAAATAAGCACAGCTATTAAACGCTGCTCAAAATGAATAGGTTTGGATGATTTGGTAGCAATAATCGAAATACCCCCAAAGACACTAAAGCGTCAACTAGTCCGCAACCGACTGTATGATGGTCTCTGCGAAACCAACAACTGCAAAGTCTGCCCAAACGGCAGAGACAGCGACTGCATGAGGTCGGTATAATTTACCTTACCTCTTGCGAGGCATGCGGCAATAAGTACATTGGCAAAACGGTAAACCACTATTCCTCCATGTAAAAGAGCACTTAGTTGGGTTGCGCAACTCTGATCTAAAAACTCTACTAGGCACGCATAGAGACCGAAAACATGCAGGGGTAATGTTCGGCGTCAAATTCACGATTTTCGCGCAAGAATCAAGAACATCTGCGCGTAAAACCTCAGAAGCCTTTTAGATACATAGCAAAGGCCCGAAAATGAACCGAAAAAAGGAATGCCTCGTAATCACGCGTGATCTCGAACCGTAGCTTATGCTGATCTTTCCGGCCTGAGTTAGGCACAGCCCACTGATGCACTGACCTTGAGCGGCTGGTCTCCAATGAATAATTGATAGACCCAAGCACCAAAACGGTGAGTGTTTTAAAATGAAGCGTTTACTATGCGATCTAAAATTCATTTCTAATGTTTTCTGCCTAGGTTATGTTGGTTTTGGCTAGTAAATTGTGGATCAATGTGATCTTTCCAGGCTCTGAAGAAGGCGACCCGCTGAAACGTTGCCACCTCGAATATTGTATATTCAAGCTGCATCACTAACTGTATTGTTGTATGCTTCGCTAATATTCAATAAATAATATCAATAACACCTCAGAACGGCTAAAGAGAGGAAATATTCATTTATTCATCTCCAACGAATGAGGTCGGTTTCCATTTGTCCCCTTATAATCAGAAAGAAACAAAATTTCTACCTTATCATGACGTCCACTCGTCCGCTCAGAAATCTCGTGGTCAACGACCGCCCATGTTTTCATAGTCAAATGCGTTTAACTTTTGTCCATTGTAACAAGATCTGAAAAGAGCTCACGTCCTTAAACATTATCAAATGTTGGCATTATAGGCTACTATTGTAAACTTTTCACTGAGCGAGTAACAATACTTGCTTCGAATAGGAGACGCTCGATTTATGCTAGGTCTAGATTAGATGGCTAAATTGATCAAAGAAATCGGAAGCAAAATTTTCACAACGGGTGACTCTCAGCAATTAAGCCATTAAACATCCAAACTGACAAACGTTCATCCGAATTCTGTACAGAGTTCGTGAATATGATGTAATGTGGATGAACTTTTGATGAAAGACTCGTCTGCTATAATCGGCTCAGAGCCACATTTAAGAGAAGCTCTTGCACTCTTGCTGTGTTGTCTTGTCACAAAAAGAGTATAGAGGCTGTAATTTTGAAATAGCTGTCTAGCACTCTATAAGTGTCATAACAGACTCTACAATAGACTCAAGATATGCTATTAGATTATCACAGAATTGAGCGAGATATACAAAAAAAGTCGAATGGAAAGGTGTGGTTCATTTTGTCAGCCACGACTTCAACTGTTGGTCAATGTAGTTTCTTGGGATTTTATCACCTCATTTGCGGTAATTTGTTAGTAAGCGTGGATTCCGTTATATGTAGGGGTATATAGCCATGAGATCGGCTAAACAAAAAGACACCGCTCTATTGATGAGGCTTCCATGCCGAAACAGCAGTCTAACACTCCATAAATTTCATAACAGAGCTCATGGTTGGCTTGAGATATGCTATCACATTTTTCTATTGAGTGAGGTCTATAGAAATGGTCAAATGAAAGGCATGAAAGCACAGAATTTAAGTTCAACTGAAACCTGAAATATGAAAGCACAAAGAACGCAAGAGAGGCCACACCTGCTCAGTAAATGAAGCAAAGGAAGCTTAAAATCGGCATCGAACTGCGAGTTTCCACGTATAACGCAGAGTATTAACCGCTACATCACGAGACCACGATGGTCAGTAGTCATCTACCAGCAATTATTCAAATGACTTTTTTCTCAACAAGAATGGTCATTAATGCTATATTTCATCAGCAATTCCGTCAAAGGACCAACATCAAAAGAGGGCAATCTAACACAAGGAGAGAAAAATTACATCAATTCTGGTCTTAATGCGAGACTTCTTATGAGAGCATAACTCACCTGAGAAGAATTCTTTTCGATGTTCTTTGAATCGGCCCGGCAGTTAGGAGATAAAATAGCTAAAGTACCTGAGTACCTCCGATGACAGTGACTTACCATGCACATAAGTTCGTTAACAAAAATCATATCAGAATCATACTTACCTTCTAGACTATCAAAGAAGAACACTCCCCCCCCCCCCTCTCCTTAAGCATTCAAACGTTTGTGGGGCCACTCGGCAGAGAACCACCTGCATGATCGTAAATGTAAAAGAGAAACTTGCCTGATCCTCCTGATGTTAAGGACCGAGATCGGATGATTCAGGTACGATATATCTGATATGTTGAAGAAAATGTCGACAAAATCAACCAATCAATTAGACAAAACATATTCGCTTCACAAATATTCGAGATTTTGACCGTCGCCTATTGACTGCGTGGTACATATATGTAACACGATCAAATAGCGAGCGGCGCGCCAGGATTATCTACAACGCATGCAGCTATAATATTGTTGTAATATATGAGGTAAATTTCAGTTTCAGAAGGACTCATCACTACCAAAGGAGAGTGTAGCAAAGCAGTTCAGTGGATATACTGAGTTGTTCGAGTTGCTTAAACCACGCGGAGCTGTTACTAGTTGCTTCTGTATCGAGCTCCTTGTATTGGATTATCGTTTATCTCTATAATAACAATAGAACACTAGCAATGGGTTATATAGAAAGATTAGAAATAGCGTAGACAACAGAATAATAGGTGAGAGAATACCAGGCTGAAGAAGAGGAGCAAGTCGGGGGGCAAGTGGAGGAGCCTAGAATTAAACTCCGGCCATTTATATACATTTCATCACTTCATGTGTAATGTACATTCCAAAGTAAGCTCGATTACGTGACTAATCTAATAGGTTGGGGAAGAAGATCTGAGAAAATGCTTGTTAAATATTTATTTATGCACCTATAACATCCGAACAAAGGCAGAACAAGCAGTCATTTATTTATTCAAACAAAAACATTAAGACATTTAGCCGCTTGTGCACCGTACTTTTGCCAGCTGTGTCTCTGCCCCAAGCCAGAGTGATGCGTTCACTTACCACCGTTGCATTTGAATCCAACAGCTATTCGTGCATCATTAACAACCTATTTTGCTCGTTTGTTAACTACGTCATGAAATAAGTAGATAAATCAATATACCAATCAACGCGGTAGAAGACTGCCTTCCAAATGAGCCCAAATACTCAAAAAATATTCGACACTCAAAAACCTTGCAATCCTTTTCTCAGACCTTTTCCCCTAACCTAACAAAAGTGCAAGAGAGGGTCATTCGTGTTACGGCAGTGTACAATAATAAAGTATTAACAGTGCAATAATACATTAAGAATAGTGTTACAGTAAGCATAATCCAAAGTGCATCGAAGGTTCAACGTCTTTCGATTTATAACAAAGACTTACGAAGACATAGTATATGAAGATACATGATCAGAGATTACAAGTTGAGAACCACACAGGAAAAGGTTCACAGCATCAGAATGCATTTCGACATAAGTTTAATTCGATTCCCGTACGGGGTGAAATGCCACACTTCCCAGAAACACTACAATTTTTTCCTATCGCGTGCAAGAGTAGCCCAGTGGGTCCTCTCTCTCTAGGGCTTTGCTAAGCATCATATCTTTTTGAGCCACGCATGTCAGTGGTCTGTTGAATTGGCTGATTTTGAACCAACAAGTGTCTGAAGAGCCGTGATACGTTTTAATGAATGCATTCTAATGCTGTCTACGTTGAGTATCACAAAACGAACTTCTAGAGAGGCTTTTCAGTACTAACAACGGCAAAGTGTTGAAAATTTCCTATGACAAGAAGCCCATCTTTCGATAACGAACATATTCATAATTGTTATATTTTATTTGTTTACATTTGTTTCCTATTTTTTTAGTTTGTGTATTTGTAGTCATTGAGTAGCTTGAGAAATGCCGGTGATACCAAGCTTCGTTTGTGAAACGTTTTTTATTACGTTTTGATAACGGAAAAAGATAACGTTTTGCAGTTGTAGTCCACTTCAGAACTTCACACTCCTCTCTTCGTGATGTATGGCGAAATTTGAATTTCTGCAAACTTTGTCGCAATAGAAAAATATGTCATCCATAAAGGGATTCATGAAAACGTATTCTTTGTTAAGGAAGCGTTCCCTTTCTAAAATTCCCATTTAATTACGAAATCTATGTAATACAGTCTCGTTAAGTGAAAAGGGATTGTGTTCCGCTCCTTCTATACTCAGAAAAATTTTTTTGCTAAACTATTAGCAGTTATTTAACAGTTCCACAAAATGTTCTGGCCGAGACTGGTTTGTGAAGCGACCTTAATAGTATATTCTGGTAATAAAAGACGGATTTTTTTGCCCAGGAGTGCGTGTCCAACTTCAGCACGATTTTTCGGTATCATATTTCAAAATTTTGATTCTAAGCAACCTTTGCCACTGTAAAAAAGTGAAATATTACTAGAGGGCCTTATGTATTAATTATTTAGTAGAAAGGATGCTCAGTTCCCAGCTTTGATATCCACTTTTCGATGCAAAATTCTCTTGAACATACTTGCCTTCTGTGGAATGTGTTCGTGTTCCTAGCCTTTTGTACCTAACTAAGCTTTTTCACTGAACTATCAGTAATCTTTCGACAGCTTGAGGAAGCTTAACTCAATACGAGCCTGGTTTTGCAGAGACTTTGATGGCATGACCTAACAACGAAATGAAAATTACGTTTTGATTTCGCAGTATTAAGTCCTTCATCCAGTCCTCACAACTACTTGCGCCACATACGATCAGTTTTGGTATTTTATAATAAATTTAGATTCTAAACAGATTTTGTCACGAAAAATCTGAATATAACTAGAAGGATTTCTATAAACTTATTTTCAGTAAAGAAATTGCCAGATGTCCTAAAATTTCTAATTCTTTAATACATAAGCTGCATACTGGGAAATAAATACAAGGAACACTGAAGCGTCGCATGTCAGGTGACAGTAACCGCCTTTATAAGATTCTCAAGGCAGTATACGAAATAATGAAATCATTCGTAGCCATAAAGGCATAAAAGAATCTGTGCTATACTTCTATAGAGGCACAACTTTTCAAGTGCTTTGATGGAGTACGTGGAAAGAGTTCGTAAATACCAAATGTGAAAGGAGAAATACCGAGTTCGCGCAAGTTGTATCTAGAAAAATGGGCAGCTTGTAAGAAATGCCTGATATTCATCTTTAGACCATGCATGAGGTCTGTTATGAGCAGGGGATATCTTCCCGCGAAACTGATTGAAGCGTAAGGCGCCGTGCACCTGATGAGACTGTAACGGCGAAACACGTGTCTTGCACTGTATAGATACCCATAACAGCCCACATGCATGGCTCAAAAATAATGACCAAGCTAATTAAAATTCGAGAGTGATTTCAAGAAACACTTGAAACGATTGGTATAAGATTTTACAATCTCCAGCTAAGAGCAACCAAGTGTACAACACTGTCCTTTTGATGATTTCATCACTAATCGGCGAGTGAAAACATTAGCCTTTACCGTTTGAGAAACTCTGAGCGACTGTGAATATCTCAACTCTTCCATGAATTAGTTGCTACTTTTTCACTCCTCCATCTTCTGAGCGACAGATCAACGATAATGCCCACTTGGGTGATAGCTGCGCAAGGGGACATATGAGCAAATTTGTCCCGCACGGAAGCGGTCAAAAGACAAGTCTTGGAACTAGCGAAGTTTCAGCGCTGCCAGATGATTGACAGCTAGAACCACATTCCTTATTCGGTAGTCACCTTGAGCGCTTGAGTTGTTATCCTTCTTTGTTATGCCGCTTCATATTACAACACCTGCCAGTTCTTTTATATTCAGCAATGTTTACTCTCATATCGTAATCGCATTTTAATAGTTCATTTCGTCTCATGTTAATGTAATATGGGTCACTCACTTCCGCGGCTGAGCTGCTTGTGATGGATTAAGTTCTCTTCGCCACCTGCGGCGATTTGATCAGTCCTATTACCATCCATGTTGCTAAACACGTACGGCGTGTATAAGGATCGCTCTTCGGCGCATTTTCAAAGTCTTACATCGGAGCCATGTGGCCCAATCGAATTATATGAAACACCTACTAGCTACAACGTCAGGTGCAAACTTTCGCGGAGAGCACATAAAAGCATCTAAGGCCCCATCGATTTAGCCGTGCCCGTGGACATATTGGTCGCATTGAACATAATACATGACTCTATTGTTCAGCGACTACCACTATGAATATTATCGATTCGTTCTATGATTCATCGTAGTCCCACATATCGTTATACGCTGCTCATTGCCATTCAGAAACCTCATTACTCCAATGAACATATCAAATCATGACTCTAATCTCCAAGCGACTGCTACAATGAATCTGGAGTCGTCTGTGACTGATCGCCCACCATTTGTTATATAATGATCATTGCCATTCATTTATTTCATTACATATATTCTTAAGAGAATTGAGTGGTGAGCATAAAAACACGGCGTCAGGCGGGAATCGAACCCGTGTTTCATCCATACCGAAGACGCGTGCTACTACCACTACACCTCCGAGGCACATTTGCGCCACCACTCATCATTCAACAACTCTATGTTAGCTATCAGCCACCAACTTTTAACAGGTTTGGCCGGGTATGCCATTTCGCTTTATAAACCCAGTTGAGCTGACAGCCACAGTTAGATGTATTGCTCTGAAATTTTAATATTTCTACTGCATTTACCGCTGTGTTATGATGTTACATGTATACCTGAGAGAATTGAGTGGTGGGCAAAAACACTGCGGAAATAGCAGTAAAAATACTAGAATTTCGGATTGTTTCTTTATTTTAAATCTCATCCCATGAGAACTCATCATAAGTTGATACCATCGTTTTTGTTCTCTGTCTTTGATATTAAAATCATATTCTACAGGCTGTTTCTGTAAAGTATTACTCATTATTCAGGTGAACATAAGACCCGCGTAACAGGAACATTTACGACTCATCGCACGTACAACGTACTTTCAGCGAGCAATACACATGCTCTCGCAACCAAGCCAGTTAAATTTCTCTGGCAGATTTGCTAATGCGCGTAAACTTTTTTCACGCATACGCCACTGGAACTCCTGCAAGTAGGACGATTGCTAAAGGCTACAACTTCTGACAAGCCACTGAATCTCCTACATTGAGGAAATAGATAATGCGTCTGGTAACCGTATGCTGAGAGAATACTGGCGACTAGTTTTCCCCAATAAGTAAAACGCTACACAACAGCAAGCTGATTTAGCGTATTCATTATGTGCCTCTGAGCTATATACCACTCAAATCTTTCTGCTGATGTCCTCGCTTCGCTTTGGTCAGGCTTAAAAATGGACAGTTGAATTTTCGTCTGTATCAGACCTTTAATGGTGCTTTGCCTCACACACAAAGTTGATGGTTCGATCTCACGCTCATGGCTCATCAATTCATCCATTCCGCTGAGGTCAGTGCATTGGTAGCAAATGTAATAACTCAGAGTGCGACCATCTCTAAACCTCGGTATGATTGAAGAAATGCTTAACTTCTTACGAACTACCCCTTTCTTGACTTAAAACTTGCACGAGGATGGTATTTTCCTTATTTTCCTCAAAACTCGATGGCTAACGTTTCAGCGGCAGCGCCTTTGTCAGAGCCCAGACGTATAAATCTTGTCATATCTGATTATTCGGTTAATATTTTGCAAGCATCGAAATCTAATAAAAAAAAACAACAGTCTAGTCTTACAATTTTCTTAGTGGACCTAAATCGTGCACAGTCAATTCACAGCACGTATGTAATGGAATAGTTCGATGTTATTGCTGTTTACACGAACTTATCGAATAATTCCGCACTACAAGCAATTCACGAATTGCTGGTAGAGAATGAATGGAGAATAAATGTGTACGGCATGACGATTCAACAACACATGACTTTTTTTTCGGGAGTGCCTAAGTTGATCAATCTCTAAATCTCTTTTAAAAATATTTTACACAAATTGGGGGCTGCCAATGGAGCAACGATTGGCACAAAGCCTTGGTAATGCTTTTATGTCCAAAGTGGAAGCTCCAGTTCTCAGTCATGGTCCATTAACTGTCGATGCATAGATGATTGTCTCATCATCTGCTAGTTAAAGGAGAAGGGGGCATATGTTGTGATCTTTTGAATAGGCAGTCAGAACACATTAATTTTACACGCGAGAAAGCTGGGGAGATTTGGCTTCCATTTTTGAACGTTTAAATTCACCTCCCCTGAAAGTGGATATATAACAAAATGGTATCGCAAACCAAGTATCAAAAACATACTACTACACTACCTTTCTTCCCACCCCTCACACACGAAAATACCGGTCGTTTGAACATGTACTGAACGGCTATAAGTGTTTGTACGGGAGTGGGCAGGGAGAAGTGTCACTACGTTTGGCACGAAAGATAGCCATCTCAAATGGCTACGAAAGAGCAGCCACTGAAGTTAGGTCAATAAGGAGAGTTCTGCCCCACAACATCAATAACGAGAACGATGTTATTTCAAACCTAGACAAGAAGACACTTTTGAAACTACCTTCTAAACGAATGAAATAAGCGCAGTTATGAAAAGGTGTTTAAGAAACAGTGGTTTGGAAAATTTCATAAGAATCATAGAAGATCCTCCTAATAACTTACGTCGCCAAATGGTTGGGAACCGCTTGTACAACCGTTTATGTAATACTAACAACTTTAAAGTATGCCCTAATGGTAGAGAAGGAGATTGCATCAGTTCGGGTACAATATACCTGATCTCGTGTACAACATGCTGTGAGGAATATATTGGTGAGACGGGAACACCACTTTGGATCAGCGTCAAAGAACGCTTAGATGGGAAGGACAACAGCATAACAAGTAAACCTTTGGTGGCACACAGAGTGGAAAGACATAACGATACGGACTCTGATGTGGTAGTGAAATTCCTGGGGCAAGAATAAAAAATATCAGGGCGAAAAACACTTCAGCCTTTTTGGATAAACTGATAAACCGCAAATATTGGAAATGAACAAAAGGGGGAATGCCTAAAACATAACAAGTGATATGTCACCTCATCTCAGATTCATCTTCTAGTCTGAGTGCGGTGTATTTTGTAAATTGTGTCACACTGTACCAGCGACCGCTCTCGAAAACCAAATGAGGTGGGGTTTTTCAAAATAACTAGACTGTTGATTTCTTTTCTATTAAGTTTTAGATGCTTGCAAATCGATCGAATAGCCAGATATTATATGATTTATACGTCTAGGCTCTGATGAAGACGTTGCGCAAAGGTTAGCCATCGAGTTTTGAGGAAAAGAAGGGAAATACCGACCTCGTGCAAGCATCAATCAAAGAAAAGGGTAGCAGATGTGACTGTGAGGATAAGCAGCGCTGAGTCGATCCAGCGCCAGGCCACCGCGTGTTAGTGCAAAGGCCAGGTATGCATTAAATCACCTCAAACGAGATAAAACCTTGGAAAAGAAGGCATGTTACATCTCACAAGCATTGATTAATGCCGAGATCTTTATCCCTTACCCCTTTATCAGGCCTTTGAGTTGCGTAATAAGAAACTGTTCCCGTCTAATATAAACAGCATAATTTTACAGAGCTCGTAACAATCAATATATGTATGTCCTAAACATTTATCATGCTCAGCCGACGCGAGGTTGATGAATGTCTAACACCGGTGATTCCGCTTTTTTCAGAGCTTGGACACACACTTATCAAATTGTTCATATAATTCGGTGAAAAGTCCATTCCTTCAGCCTGCAGCGTAAGTCATTCTGGAAGATTACATGTAAATAAAGCGAGAATTCTCGCCTAATTGTGACACATGTGTCGTTTTAATTTATTTTTTGATCTCAGCATTATTCAAGACACTTCAAAAATTCGCGCGTTGCTGTTCTCGTTTTAGCAGTGAAGCAATAAACACCAAATTTATTAAGCAGAAGTAATTAACCAGAAATCAAAACTCCTCAACAAAATTATTCAAAGTTTGCGCCATCAGCCTTGAACACATTTCTGCCATCTACTGGGCAACAAATCAACACGGCGCTTAGTAAACTTGTCATCCTTGGATCCAAGGAAGGTTGTTAATGATCGACGAGAATGACTAGTGTCTCGGTACTTCTTCCCAATCAGGAAGTGCTCAAGCAGCCAGAGAAGAGGTGATAGTCAGAAAGCGGCAATTCAAGGCTGTACGGCGGATGATACAGCAACTCCCAGCCCAGCTCCGTCAATTTCCTTGTCATTTTGGCTACTTGCAGCCTAGTGTTGTTTTAAAGCGTCATGAGATTGCGGCGACGTCGACGTGACAGGGCCCAATCGCAGTGATCCACGTGTTCACAGCAGCGCTTAGCGTTGATTGTCACTTCGGTTGGCAACCAGTCCCAGTGAATCGGTTCAGTTCCAATTCGCACTCGAATAGAAGCAAATTGCGACGGCGGTCTTGATGCTGCAAGCATGAGCAAATTTGGTACCAAAAGAAACCTCAGAGAATTCTGCACAAAGCGGCATTGATTTGATGTATAAAGTTGGCAGAAATCTTTTTGAGATGATGAGCCATAGTTTGAACAGTGTTTTTACGGATCTTTGACTACCTCTGGTTAAGCAACTTGGTGTTTATTGCTCTGATGCCAAAACTTATGAGAAGACCTGATAACCGCTCCATTTCTAATGCCAATTATTAACCAATCGGATTACTTCAGGTAGGTTCAAGCCCCAAAAAAGTACTTGAAATCTGTAAAATCGCTTTCAGCTCCCTTCATATCAACTGAAGTCAATACGCTTCAAAAAGGTGTCGTAAAAGAAGTGCTTTCGAAAGTTCGACTCCATGACGGTATTCAAATGATGATAATGAATGACAGGGATTTTGAAGCCTAAAAGATGGAAAATGTATATGAAAATATAGTGCCTTTTCAATGTTATTAGTACTGAATCATTTCTCACGTAATAACCATTTCTTCAAAGTGGATTGTGTGTGTTATATTCTTAAAAACCATCTGCATTTGAGCATTCTTATTCATGAACGTAGAGAGATTTTTACATTATTGTATACGAAAATGCCATTCTCTTTAAAATAGTAGCATATATGATCCATAGCATTACAATTTACTATTTCACGCGAATATATCCTATTATGACCCTAATCACCTGTATCACCTGTCGTCCCGTTGATCGTCGAGTGACTCGAGCGGGTACCAGCAACTCTTCCATTTTCCCCTATCGCGTGCAAGAGTAGCCCAGTGGGTCCTCCTTGCTCTAGGAATTCGCTGAGCATCATATCTTTCTTCCATCGCTTTCGTGAAGAAATCGGACCAACGGGTCAGTGGTCTTCCTTTAGAGCGCTTGACATCCCGAGGAATCCAGTCGGTAACGGCTCTCGTCCATCGGTTGTCGTTGAAGCGCATCACGTGTCCGGCCCACCTTATTTTCGATATCCTGGCGTGTAGAACGGCGTCTCTGATTTTCGATCGTTGACGTAGGTCGGAAGTTCGGATCCTTTGTCTCATTTGCGAAATACGAGATACTCCTAGTATCGACCTTTCGACTGCGCGTTCGATAACGGCAAGTGATCTTTCATCCTGCTTACGTAGCGACCAGGTTTCTGCTGCATACGTTAGGGCAGGGATAATTGTCGAGTCGAAAAGGTGGGCACGGAGTCGGATGTTCTTTGTCCTCTTCACTACATCTTCGATGCTCTTAAACGTTCCCCAAGCCGCTCGTTTTCTCCTGCTCAACTCTGGGGCTAGGTCGTTCATCATGTTGATTTCACGACCTAAATAGATGTAACTGGAGCATTCGGAAATTGTCGTTCCGTTGAGCGTGAATGGGGCATTAGAAACCCATCCGTTCCTCATGAACATTGTTTTCGTTAGATTCAGTTGAAGACCGATCTTTCCACAGGCGTTATCGAAATCAGTCAACATTCGTTCCGCTTGGCTGATGTTTGGTGTTATGAGAACGATATCGTCAGCAAAGCGAAGATGGTTTAATTGTCGACCGTCAATTTTCACTCCCATTTCGTCCCATTCTAATGTTCGCATGACGTTTTGTAGGGTGGCAGTGAATAGTTTTGGCGATATTGTATCGCCTTGTCGAATCCCTCTTCTTACGTCAATGGTGATATTGTTGTAGAATGGAGATATTCTGGTCGTGAAATCTTTATAAAGCTCACGAAGGATCATTATGTACCGAGTAGGGACGCCCTGGTTATCCAGAGCCTCTATAACCGCTTCTGTTTCCACTGAATCAAAGGCTTTTTTCAGATCGATGAAAGTGAGACAGAGTGGTTGTTTGTACTCTCGCGAAACTTCAGTGAGTCTTGTGATTGTGTGGATGTGGTCCATGGTACTAAATCCTTTTCTGAACCCTGCTTGTTCGCATGGCTGTCCTTCGTCCAGTGTTCTGTCAATCCTGTTCAGGATGACTCGAGTAAAGAGTTTATAGACAACGGACAGCAAGCAGATTGGGCGATAATTGCCTATGTCGTGAAGGTCTCCCTTTTTAAACAACAATACGGTCTTGCTGGTTTTCCATTGAATAGGGACCTTGCATTCTGACAGGTAGCGAGTGAAGAGCCGAGCCAGGGTGTTGATGAGAACTGGCGGCAGGTTCTTCAGATGTTCTGGTCTAATCCTGTCTGGACCGGGTGTTGTTCTGTTTTTCACCGACGATATAGCATGTCGGATTTCGGAAGGAAGGACCGGTGGAACGACATATTCGTCCTCTTTCAATTTATATGACGGTAAGAGAACATGGCTAGCGAAGAGATCCGAGTAGTATTGGTGGATGATTTTCTCCATAGCCCTTCTGGAAGCTGTAAGTGTCCCGTCAGGGTATCGGAGTGCAATCATCTTGGTCTTATAGTTGGCGAAGCCTCGCTGGGCTTTGCGAATGCTCTTCCCAGCTTCTGCAGCTTCTGCCATAACTGCTGCTCTTCTCTCTTTAAGGTCTTCTTTTATCGCTTCTCTGCATCGTTTCGCAAGTTCGGACGTAAGGTTTCGGTTGCCTGCGGCTCGTGCGATTCCACGTTGACGTATCAGCTCGAGTGTCTGCGGAGACAAGCGTTTCTTCGTGACCTTAGGACTTTCGGCTTTTTTAGCGCCAACGTGAAGATATTCAACGAGTCGATCGTATTCTTCGTCGATGTTGTCGACAACGGTATCTTCCCAAGAGCCGACTAATGATTTGAATACATCCCAGTTTATGGTAGTTCTGGGACTTCGTTGTTTGTATTTAGCGGCTTTCTCTCCTCTCCTCGAAAATCGGAACATTGCGCGAAGGAGGCGATGGTCTGATCCCGTGTAGAACTTGGGAACAACAGCGACGTCGGTCAGACAAAACCTTCGATTTACTATGATGTGATCTATTTCGTTATGGTACTCTCCATTGGGAGACTCCCACGTCCATCGCTGAGAGAGAGGCTTTTGGAATTGCGAGTTACCATGGATGGCTTGGGTCGTCATGATAAACTCGGATAGCCTCTCACCCTGTTCATTCCATTCTAGTCCGTGGGTCCCTATGTGACGTTCTTCAGACGTTTTTCTAGGTCCAATTTTTGCGTTAAAATCTCCGACAATGACCTTGAAGAATGTATGATCTTCTCTGAAGAATTTTTCGTGGTCCATATAGAACGCTTCGACTTCGTCTTCGTCATAGCTTGATGTTGGTGCGTAAGCAACGAAGATGGTCAAAGCCGGCATAGAACCACATCGTTTCAACCGTAATCGTCCGATGCGGGTTGTTAGTTGTTCGAACGAATCAATGTTCACGGTCAAATTCGATTTGACGAGGACGCCAACGCCACCGACACCTCTGCGATCGCATGTTCCAAGGAACAGTTCTTCTCCGGTGTCATAGACAGCGTGAAAAGGATGGCGCCTTCTCGTCTCAGCCAGGCCAATGACGTCGTACCTTATTCATCTTGCTTGAATCAACAGATCTTCTACAGCGGATTGTTGAGCAAGGGTTCTTGCATTGTAGGTACAGATCGTCATTTTAGTCCGTTTCGATCTTGGCAGCCTAGTTCGGCCCTGAGATTTTAGCAGCCTCTCCGTACTCGTCCTACCTGGCGCTGCCGTACCAGGGGCTCTTTCGGGGTCAGGGGAATGAGGCACATATTTGTTACTGTTTTTGGCATTTTTGATACCCAACGTGTAGCTTGCCAGGCTCTAAACGTGGGGGCTGGGTACTCACGAGTAGCTTGCCAGTCTCTCTCGGAGGAGCGGGAGGAGCTTATTTGTTGGAGGCGACTCCTAACCGCCTCCCATGTACTTCCCAGCCGCTTGATTGCAGGCTTTTGGCCGACTTGACTCGTAGAAATAGAGTTTTGTCAAGTCGGCACTGCAGAAGCAGGGAGCTCGTCCCCTGAATCCACCTGCGTCTCTGGGAAGCACACGGTCGCTTTTGGTTCGCGTTTTATTCCCCTATCCACCACCTGGGGACGCGCCACGTGCCCTCGCGACTAACCGGGCGGGATCCCTCAAAGAGGGAGGTCCGTGGATGACCCTAATAGTGGAAAAGAATTGAAGAAATTCAAAGTTTAATCCAAACATCGCGCAATTATGTTCGAGTCTTGGCCGACGGTAGCAAATGCCGATGCGAAGTGCGAGGCAAGCGGACCTGATTTCAGCATTCGGACCGCTCTATTCACCACACGTTGCCACATTTCTCTCGACCAATTCGCCATTATGAAGTTTGCAGTTTGCGGAAATTCTTTGTAAAACTCTTTTGTGAAAAAATGAGTGATTCATACCGCTTTGAGACTCTCCAAGATTGACAAATACTTGTCTTCGATTGCTTCAATATTCAAATTCATGTCTATCCGACACATATTCGGCTCCGCATTAGTGCATAGAGCAGTCACCGTGTTGCCGAAGACGATGCAATTTGCTAGTGGCACCGCTTTGCGGCCATCAACTGCAAGCAATTTTTCACTCGAAATTTCTAGTATTTTACAGCATTTTTCGCAATGTTATAATCATTCATATATACCTAAGAGAACTGAATGGTGAGCTAAAACACGGCCTCAGTCGGGAATCGAACCCGCTTTTCGTCCTATCCGGGAACGAGTGTTGTACCATCACACCACCGAGGCGCATTTGCTCCACCACTCATTCTTTAACATCTCTATGTTAGCTATCAGCTACCAGCCCTCAGCAGGTTTGATCGGGGATGCAATTTCGCTTTACAAACCCAGTTGAGCTGACAGCCCTTGTAATAAGTAATGCTCGAAATTTCTAGTGTACTGCTTTTTTCGCAGTGTCATGTTGTTTCATAAATACCTGAGAGAATTGAGTGATGATCAAAAATACAGCATGGATGAAACGCGGAATCGACTCCCGTCTGAGGCTGTGTTTTTGGTCACCACTCAATTCTCTTAGGAATATATGAATGACATAACTGTGCGAAATGCAGTAAAATATTAGGAATTTCCAGCATTAGTTATTACAATAGCTGTCAGCTCAGCTGGGTTTCTGAAGCAAAATCGCATACCCGACCAACCTGTTAAAGGTTATCGACTGATAGCTAACATTGAGATATTGAAGAATGAGTGGTGGCGCAAATGTGTCTCGGTAGTGCTGCAGCGGTGGAGCACGGGTCCCTAGATAGAATGAAACGAGGGTTCAATTCCCGCTGGAGGCTGTGTTTTTGCTTACCACTCAATTCTCTTAGTAATTTTATACTCAAACCTGTAAATAAAAAAGAGAGGAAAAACGGGAAACAATTTTTATGAATAGTTTTTGCACTTTTGTCTAATGAAAAACTTTACAATATAGTGATTTATTTGAAGATATCTTATGTTGTCGCTCAAACAAAGGTTGGAAAAAAATGTGGTTGCAAGTTCAATACAATTTAACGTAAAATCTGCAACAACCACGCTTTTCATTATCTCATCAGTGTAGAAGGAAATTGAAAATGACGAAAAGTAAGCGTTTCACCTCCTCCATGCAACTATGAGTACCTCCGAAAGAATTGACCAGCCTCATCCTCTCTGGCTGTGCATCGATATCTTCGCCAGTTTTCACTTCATAATAAATGTTTTACTAGAGGAAGTTGGCACTTGATCTGAATTGTTTTTTTTCCACTCGGGTCATCTGTTCGGAGGGCATGCCATATCGGCAAATAGCATAGGGATCAAATCGGACGGTTCGCATGTATATTATTAGCGTTATAATACGAGCCAACATCATATTTGGATTCAAGAGCTTCTTATTCAAGCCATCATTTTCGTGCATCATTGTTGGCGATATACAACGGACGTGTGAAGTTTATCTCACATCATTACGAGCTTTGCCAATTGCTAGTCGAGTCGATTCTTTCTGGATTCATGGGATATCCTTGAGTGCTTCCAAACTGTCACAGCAGGAAGTTGCTATTTAATTTTGAACGAAAATTTCGAAAATGTTTGCCATAAATCTTTCAGATGCAAAGAAGTTGGTCGTTGGTGCTCACGCTTAAGGTTGAAGCAGCTGTGAACACGTCCGCAAGCATTAACCGGGCACATTGCTGATTTTCTATGTTGATTATGAATAATATTAGGAGCAATGGTGCAAGCGATGCTGCTTTAGTATCCGAAATTACTGGAAAATGACAACGAAGAGCATGATTAAAATTTCTCACAACAAGATATCTGCAGACTTATTTCTATAATGAGGTCTCCGTAACAATGTCAAAGATAGTTAGTTACTTCAAGTTCTACAAATAGAAATGGATACTATCCTAAGCTGATATTAAAATTTCAGAACATACATGGCATGTCTGTTGGTGGGTTAATTGTCACGGTGGCGCAATTCAAAGGATCTAATTGATTTGAGCCATGAGCTGATTCAAAATACTCAAATTATAGCATCAGGAAGGCCTGCGCTACGACCATGCTGTTCTAGAACATCAATTATCTAGAGAACAAGAATAATCATGAATTTCAAAAATTCAAGCTCATTGCCTTCGTCTTTCACAGAATTACAGAGAAGTAATATACAGACGGAGTTGTGAACTAACTGTTTGCATAACGAGACGAGATACAATGTCTTAGCGCCATCCGAAGTAGTTGCAATACCACCAGAGAGCTGAATAGGGGCACTCGTTGAAGCAGAGAAAACCATGGCCGTCGGTAGTCTAAAGCCGCTGACATTGAAATTCCTTGTCATTGCTGAAACGAGTTTTGTGGAGCGTTGTAAAGTTGAATTCAACTAAGTGATTATTTTCTAAGACTGGTTTCAATCGTATTTCACAATTTATCACTTCATTAGTACGTTTGAATCAGGACAGATCATGTTAAGTGATGTAGTGTTGCATGACAATGACATAAGAGTACATATAACCTTGACCTTGTGACATTACTCCACATCCTAACACTACCGTGACTGAGGCCAGCATCGAGATTAGAAGAGTCGGAAGAGTTGCCATGTTAATGAAACTACTGATTCATGGTCACTTAAAGGTGAGCAAATATTGTGCACTTGACTAAAACAGTCTACTTCCTTTCAAATTGGATCTTTTACGAGGCAGGAACAGATTTGGTACAGACACCAATGCTGTTTCTTTGGCCGTTTGTCTTCAGATGAGCTTAAAAGATAGTCGACCAGTTTTTCAAATCAAAATTCTTGATGAAATTGTGTAAGAGATTCCGCTGACCAAAAAATCGGCATAGACTGTCCATAAAAGTTAGATTTTCGGGAATAAGGAGAGATCTGGAAGCAGCCACTCAACAAAAACATCACTAAATGCGCAACTCCGCCAGTTTCTACGGCATAAATTTTGCTTTTCGTTGTTACAAATGCACATTTGTGAGGAAATCTGCCACCGAAGGCATCGATTGATAAGAGCAAAGCATAAAATTTATGCGATATTGAGAGGTCGACTGAGAACGAGGAAAAAACAATACTGTAGAACATATCCAAATGTACAGAAACGGACGTGGAGTATCTCATAATTATTATTTAAGCCAACTTGTCATGTGGTCTGTAATAGGGCTGACTTATAGAGCCCGATACGTGTTTCGACCTTGACAGTCTCATCAGTCGGGCGGTGCCCTTCGTCTTCTGCCAGTCCTCTTGGGGCCCTCAGTTTCCTAAACTAATAGTAGGCAACGACGAACATTTTACGCCGTCTACTACATGAAAATATATTGATATGGTATGATAAATCAACGATACCAGTCAGGAGCAATCGAGTGTACAGCACTGTCCATTTGATTCTATTTTCACGTAGTGGACGGTGCAAAATGTTCGACGTTGCCTACTCTTAGAATAGGAGACTGAGCGCCCCGAGAGGATCTGTAGAAGACGAAGAGTACCGCTATGCTCATGAGACTGTCATGGCCGAAACACGTGTATCGGGCCCTATAAGGCATCCCTATAACGGACAACATGACTTATTGGCTCAAATAATAATCATGAGATATGTTGAAATTTGAGTGTGATCTCAAGAAAACATTCGAAAGAAAGGGAGTGAAATAGACTGACATTAAGAGTTGTATCAGTATGAAGAGAATCAACGGGAATCAAAGTCGAAATTGGTGATAGGAAAGCAACTACATAAAGACTGCTGTGGCACTTACAACGCGCTAAACACGTGCTTTGGCCTTTCAGCCTCATTAGGGTCGGTGGCTTTCGTTCCAGTATCTCATAAAAGAATCGAACAACATACACTGCCGCTGTGTCAAATGAAAGGATCACTCGACACTTCTATAGCCAGCATTCGACTGCTCATAGTTGATAAATCTATAAAACCTTTATATACGATTCTTTTGTTAAAACCTCCTTTTCAACAATATAATCTGATAACATATTCTGAGCCTTTCATGAGGCCTATCATGACACTTATAAACTTCCACAACACGTGTCTAGCACTTCATAAGTGCCATAACAAGCCTCATGAAAGGCTGAAAATCTGTTGCGTCATAGCCTGTTGAGTAAATCTGTTGGAAACGGTAGATTTGTGGGCTCCATGAGACCAGAATGGTCAGTTGGCAGAAAGGACAAACTTATGTCTTATCGGTATAACTCTAATGATTCTAATCATATTCATATGAATTTTTTCACGACCATCATTACATCATTACATTACATCCACAGTGCGGGTTCCAGCAAAGCTTT
The DNA here is from genome assembly GCA_019055375.1 of Parelaphostrongylus tenuis. Classification (NCBI taxonomy): domain Eukaryota; kingdom Metazoa; phylum Nematoda; class Chromadorea; order Rhabditida; family Metastrongylidae; genus Parelaphostrongylus; species Parelaphostrongylus tenuis. The sequence goes on from JAHQIW010000437.1 coordinate 20,707, forward strand.
TTTCCGCCTTTTCACTGTCCACGATATTCTGTGAACTTTTCGTGTGTTATGTCGACTACTGTTGGAGTGCTTATTGCTCCTTACGACTTTCATAAAATGTTAATTGAGTTGGTTTTCTTTTTTGAAGTCATAGAAAGCCAGGCTAGAATGTTTTTTTTTTCGACTGCAGAAAGTGAAGTTTTTTTGCAATACATGAGCAGAGTTGAAAAAGTATGTAGCATGTTGCGTAATAGGACGTCTACCTTTATAAAATAGCGAAGATGTTATTCTTTCAAATTGTTCAAATGATTATCATCATTTCATCATTTATAATTTAATGTTTTTTAGAAAATGTTTTCCAGGTCTAATATTGTTTACAGATCTGAGATTCCGCTCAAGTTTCTTAACAATAGTGACGATTTCGTCCTTCACTTATACAAATTTTTTGAGTGAAATGGGCAGGAGAGCTCTTGAAACAAAAGAAAGAAGCAAATTCTTGAATAATTCAGAAACAAAATGATAAGTGGAAGAGAATGAAGATTGAAAAAGGAGTGAAACGAAAAGAAGTGAAGGAAGAGTTAACGCTCAAAAAATATAGCCTTCTGCCTTCAGATAGTTAAAAGCCTTGTTTTCGTAGACTACAAGAAACTTTTAAGGTGTATTTGGATGAGGAACCTTCAAAGAGAAACAAGTTAGTTCGGAATAGGAAGAGGAAGATTCTGTTTCAATGGATAAACGACATATGTTTGCAATCTTGTTGAGTTTGATATCTATTCTTCCTTTGTTTAATCCTTGATCATATTTCAATTTAAGAACTTTTCGAAGAGGCTAAATTTTGATTTGGCGTTTATTGTTGTAAGTGCTTTCCATGTAGATTTTTTGGAACATTTATGTGAATGAGATTAGTCATATTTTACCATAGCCGTCGTTAATCCGATGAATATTCTTTGTTACTTCGTTGTCACTGAATCTAATTGTTATCATGTGCTCAAGTTATGTCATTGTATCATATTTGTTATTTACTGGTTTTTTATCATAGGAAGGCGAAAAAAACTAGAGGGTATCATTTTACCTTTGACCATTGAAATAGTTGAGAGTAAGTGAAACCGTCGAGACTTAAGCCATCATGAGATATCTTATGGGTTAATGGACATTTGAATCAGAAATGACTTATTAAGAAACTTATTAATCGTTTGTGAATTTGAGAAGTCAACTGGTACTTGACTACTGAAATATACTTCGACGTTATTGAATAATGAAACAAAGATGAGTGGAGCAGTTTTTGTTGTTCTGTTGTTGTAAGCCGAGTGTTTAATAAATACGTTTGCATTTGCTTCGGTCTGAAAGAAAAGGTATTTCATTATGATGTTTTTCAGTTTCTCTGCATTATCCGACTTCCTCTTTATAGTCGAGTGAATTGAGCGACTCGGATAAACTTCTTTTTTTTTATCATGCCCATGAATGGTGCAGATTGGTTTCCTCGTTCTACCTATTCGTTGGGCACCATATCTTTTTCTAGAAATTCTGTAAGGAATTTTGATCACTGAAACGATGGTGTTCTTGCTGTGCTTTTGGCATCTTAAGGATTCCAATCAATTTCTGCCCATATATTCTTGCTAAGGCGCATCTTAAACCCGCTTACTTGATCTTCGGCAACTTGACGTGTAGAAAGCAGTCTGATTTTTGAGTTGACATAGGTCGGGGATGCGGACCTTTCAACGAATTAGAAGTTTTTGTAATATCAGCAGTTATGGAATAGCATACATATATTCGAGCGTTAGTACATGTATGTGTGTAACATAATCACCATGTTTACTACCTTCGTGAAATAACTGTACAACGTCAGTAAATCCTCGTGGGCAAGTTTTATTTGATTGTCTCATGATTTCTTCCGCATTTCGACAATTCTGTAGACTCAGCTGTTATGTATTTGAAGAAATCAACTGGTCAGCAATGTAACCACCATCATGAGCAATAATATGCAACTATTTTCTGGGCAAAGATTGGATGTCTTCATCTTAGAGGGAATGAGACTGGCGATCAAAGAAGTCGCTGACGTCACCTTTGAGTTGGTTGTAGTCTTTGAAATTTTTCTGTCGCAAATGCTGCTTCAGGGCTTAGTAGAAATGATAGTCCTATGGACAAGATCAGGGCTATACAGTGAATGTGGCACCGTTTATCCCAACCCAGTTTCTCCAAATTTTGGTGGGTCGAATTTGCCTTAGGGAGCGGTGCGTCGGTGCGTGAGGTGTCTATTGAGACATCATTTTTAAAAGCCAATTTCGTTTAAAAGGCGAGTGATGGTGCTTCAGTGAGCGTCACCTATTTGAATAATTTCTATTAGAAAAGGTTGTGTAAAAACTCGCGACGTTTTGGTTTTCTAACGTGATTTTCGCAGTAAAATCGTATAATTTTGGTATCCTTCAATTGCACATCTCCTTATTTTCTTGTTTTGCGCAAACGTTTTGGTACACAACTTGCTTATATTAGCTTTCAAAAAAAGCTATCTTGGGAGGCAAACTCTTGAAATAAGAAGCTTTGAAAATTTCTCTATTGTGGTAATAGACTACCAAAAGATGAAGTCCGATGTCTCCAAATCTCCGTATAACAGCTGCTTTACAATTAGTCAGATTTTCATTGCAGAATAATTTTTTTTTGAGCAGAACTCAATGAACATCAAGAAATGAGTATAGATCGAGTACTGCTTTGAGACCATTCCATGCGGAAAATCACATCTGCGAACGCGTTCTTTGTTGATGCGCTGCGCCTCCAAGTCACAATTTACACCTTTCTAGCATTACTATATATCTATGATTGAATAACACGAATGAATGTTCTCCCGATGGCTTATTACTTTACATTCAAGCCACATATCTGAATGTCCACACCGTCACACTTGTGTGGCTCCATTCGTTATTGGATGGGAGACGGTGCTTTCAGGATGTCATCTCGGTTGGAAAATATTCTCCACGATTGGGCTATACATTTGCGGCTAAGTCGCATCTATTCAGTTGGGCTACATTCACTTCCTACAGTTTTATGTTGCAACTTGCCTCACAGTGCTATCATTGTGAGAATAATGCGACAATCTTGTTGATCGTTGTGAAAATAACACTACTCGGTATTAGTTGTCATTTAATACGCACCTTTCTAAGTACCGGATGATTGAAAAGGTGCTTTAAGTGACCCTGTGAGACTTTCTCCAGCAGTAGCCTTTTTCGAATGTCACGCAACAGAAGTTCATTTCGGAAAAAAAAATCACTCTGATAGCACAGATTCGAAAATTGCAAATAGAAGCGCATCAAGAAGTAAGTGGGTTATAAAATTCCTCGCCGTCTTGAGCAATCATCTAAAAACCGTCTAAAAACCCTTAAACGGCGACAACTATCTGCCGCGACACTTGGGAGGATCTCGATTTCAATTCATGGAGCTCGAGAGTGAAGGTGTTGCCAAGCGATTAGCACACCAATCAAACGGAAGATCTGCTGTGCATTTTGGATTTGTTGTGAAGACTGACCAGTAAAGTAAATTTATAAGTTAAGATTATTACTCCCTCCTTGTCTGATGATTATTTCTATGCCAACATGTCATATGGTCTTTTATGGGCAACTCATGTGTTTCGGCTTTGACAGCCTCATCACTCGGGCAATACCTTTTGTCTCAGCCAATCCTCACGAGGGCTTCTACAATCCCCAATAGATAGTGCGATGACGTAAGATTTATATGTGCCGTTGAGTGAATTCAATCACTGGATTGGCAGTGTTGCACACTCGATTGCTGTAAATCGTTTGTCGTCGCCTACTCTCGATAGGGTGATGCAAGGGCCTCCCGAGAGGATTGCCTAAGACGAAAGATATTGCTCGACTGATGAGGCTGTTAAGACCGAAGCACGTATATCGGGCTCTATAAGTTTTCCATAAAAGACCACATGACATGTTGGCTCAGAAATAATTATTAAATGTATTGTATTTCGAGCGTCATCTAAAAAGAGCACTTGAAGTGAACGGTATGATACCCATCCTCAACTAAGCGACAACCGTCGTTTGAATCTGTAAGTTCTCATTGGTACGTAGTCATGACTGTTTTACTGTTATGCCGTGGGTGCTAAATCGGTTGTAAAGTGTTTTTCTACTCATGCATCTTTGAGTCCACAGTTCAAAGACAAGGAAAGCTTCTCAGTTTGAACATCCTCCAAGCATTGGATAGCTTTCACGTTCAACTAGAGGGCACGTGGACAAAGTGTTCAGCAAATGAATTCAATAAATCCTATACCCCTATCGTTTCAGGAATGTGTGACCTATGTGTCTACCTCGGTGAATAACACCGTGAAGAGACCCTTCGCCGAGATTTGACCAATAATATTTCATGTTGACCACACAAATATTTTTAGTATAATCCTATCACACACCTTATGTGACCTACTCTTAATCAGCTCACCAGTGTGATTCACCGAATACTGAAGTACTAGCACTCATCGAATAACACCATTATGAACTACTTGGCGCACGACGCGGCATTGATACAGATAATTGAGTACGCGCTGTACTTAAAAAGTCGAAGCATTTATTTCTCTATGTTTTGTCCATTCGTTCAGAAAGAATTTTTGTTCAACCGTCAATGGCGACGTCGAAAACAAAGATCAAATTTCACAAGCTAAGAAACGTAAAGACGGAATAGTATCTGAAGCAGTAAGACTACGTTGGTTTTTCCATTTCGTTGCACAATAATCCATCCACGCTGCTATGCATTCATTTCAATAGATTGATGCTGAATCAGTGGTCTCTCTCTGTAATCAGTCCAAGTTAACTCGTCCCTAACAGAAATCTGGTTACTAACGTCACTACTTAAGTTAGTCTATCAATGTTTTGAGTGAGATAGTACTGTAACATTACAGTATGCCAAATAATCATTTTTGAGCTACGCATGTCATGTGGTCTGTTAAAATGGGCTGATTTATATAGCCCGATACACATGTTTCGACCCTGCTGTCTCGTCAGTCGGGCAGTTACCCTTTCTCGTCTTTTGCCAATCCTGTGTGGCTGCTCTAGTCTCCACAATAAGAGTTAGAGACGACGAACGTTTCACACTCTATGTCCTGTGGAATTATCACCAAACACAGAGTGTTGTACACTCGATTGCTTTTGGCTAGTACATTTGATATACAATATCTAATTAAGAGCAATCAAGTGTACAACACTCTGTATTCGGTGATAATTTTACTGGACATAAAGTGTAAAACTTTCGTCGTCGCTAAATGTTAGTGTGAGAACTGGAGCACCCACACAGGATTAGCAAAAGATGAGAAAGGGTAACTGCCCGCCTGACGAATTTATAACTACGAAACACGTGTAATCGGGCTGTACAAGAACCCTTACCAGATCACATGACAGTCATGCGTGTCTTCACAACTTTCACTCTTTCGAGATTGAATCTTTTTCTCTGGAACGCCAAGCATTCTTTACCTTCAAGTTCCACATTTACACTTAGTCAAAGCAATTTAATAGCTGGAATTCCGTAGAAGTCCACGTTAGGCGTTCGCAATATGCCTTCAGGTTGACAACTCTTTGTGCTGCAAATGTTAGAAACGAGGAAAAATGGTTAAAGTTTTATATCCCTTCGAAGCTATAGTTCAAGTGTTAACTAATCTGCCAAATTCTCAGAATTGCGGTCAGTCTAGTTCTTAAATAATTGAATTATTGAACAGCGCGCATTCTGCATTGAGTGCTAGAGTTTTCATGCTCAAAGTTCAAAATTCATAATAATATGAAGTGACTGACGGAAGTAAAATTCCACTATGAGCAATCAAAAGTGAATTTGATCAATAGACTAGTAATTCCACTTCCCGATATCACAATCTGTAATATTTTGAACACTTCTTGCACTGTGTTCGTTTCCATGCACCGGCCATCCTAGGAAGATGGGATTAGTAACAGGATAGGGCGGTAGGCCACCGCGTATCACTTCAAAAGCCACATGTTATGAAGTCGAATGCCTGGCTTATCTTATAAGGATTGAATAACGCCGACAGTTTTATTTATCACAAAGCTGAAGCTTTCAGAGCTTCGGGTGTAGAGTGAATTTCGGTTCTCGTGAACAATGTAAACGTATGAAGATTTTCACATTATAACCTGTAAAACACACCCAAATGTTGATAGAGATGTATCCGTATGATGAAATGCAGCCTAACCTGAAGCAAACGACAGTATACATGACATCTGCAGCCAGCAAACAACAGCGCCATCGAGAAAACCCTACAAACCGAGCGGGTCTTCTCTGTTCAAGCTGTATCAGGCCTGTATATATGCAACTATAAAGTCACACCGTAAAAATCAAGACTAAAGGTTAGAAAAGATAATTTCTTCAAGTAGACCAAAAGGATACAGTTTTGAAATTTTATGAGCCTCATCACAACCACGTAAGCTGCAGAAGTAATTCCAAGAAATTGCGGAGGTCAGTGCGAACTACAATGCTAGATTTTCTTGATTAGATTATGAAATAAACAACGGATTCTATTGATGGTTACACCGCCGAGGAAACTTTAGAAGCAGAATGCTAAGGTGGGATAATACTCATTAAGTCATTTGGGGCGTAGTGTATTTTTAAAGGTACACAGTGCATGGAGGCCCTTCTCGCTGGGAAGAGCTTTCTAACTGATTTTTTGGTGGCGTTCGACAAAAAACGGTGAATTCAATACGGCCCTTGGTTTCTGACAAAACCTTGGTGCGCTTTAACAGCAGAAATAAATTTTTCCTACCTTCAGTTTGCTTGTTTGCTCGGCTGGTGTCTGCCCTAGGCTCTTCGCTAGTCTCTTTGTGGTTGTTCGATAGCTTGGAGAACGTCAGTGCCACTGTAGGAACGAGAACAAAATTATGATTTGCGCTTAGGATAGTTAGCCTGTTGCTTGAATTCTATAGCGGGTTTATTTGTTAATATGAAATAAAAAATGCTACCAATAAAAAAAATAGATCAGAATCTCTCCTAAAATTTCAAAATTTTCCAAAGCGGAGAAAAATCTCTCAAAAAAGTATCAAGAATCGCTCTGCATGCACCGATTTCAACTGGCGTCCCAAAGGGGCGCCATTTTCGTAATCTATTTAGAGATATTTTCGATATGTACTGAGATTCTCCCCATCTTTTCTGTCTTTCTATTGCTCTACAATTTCTCCACACGTTTATAAGCTTTTGGTGAATATATGACTCTTTTATGTAAAGAAAACCCCGAAGGTAGGTAATTTTCTACTCGTTCCTACAGCGCACTATTGAGATTTCTTCAGAAACAAGTTTAATTGCAAATTCATCGTTTTTAGGCTATGAAGCGACTCAACTCCTAGTGAAAGGTCACGCGCAGATGCCAGCCGCGCGATTAAAGCAAAGCATAGGTGAACGAATATTTACTCTCACTTCTATATATAGCACATCAAGGAGACCTTTTCAAATATCAAGTATTACAATATTGGAGTCGCTGCTTCTCAAGCTATCAATTGATCATTGAAAGTATAAACATGAAGCTTCTCTCAGTGAAAAAGCTCTTCTATATATGAGAAATATACTCTGCAGCGAAAGGTCTGGACCTCTTCGTGATTCATAAGCGCGACATCGAACAACGACCTTGTGTGCGACGCAGAGTATCTCTAACCAGTCCGCCACATGCGTTCTTTATTATACGTAGATATGGAATAATGCTTAGTATTATGCAAAACTTTGAAACTCAGACTGAAATGAAACCCTCAATCCATTTTTTGCAGGAGCTCATGCAAGATATTTTAATACCGACTTTCCCTACTCCTTTGTTCTTTTCCTTTTTTTTTATTCTTTATTTACATTATTGGACATGTAGCTGTAACATCATACTACTGCTAAAATAACGATTGAGTTATCAAACAAACAAACAAACACACACACAGTAAGGGCAATAGAAACTAGATGAGAAAAAGTAATTTATTCGATAGTTTGGCTAGCTTGAGATAAAACAGCAGTACTTTTCAACCACCGTTTCAGCGCATTCTTTTAGGCGTCGATGATCGGAGTCGTTTGTCTCCAGCTTGTCGTTGTGTCGTAATCCAAGAGGAAGTACTACTTGAATGAAGATGTAGCCTAGTGCTAGTGATCACGAGGGTTTGCACAGTACGTGAAAACTTACTAAGTACGAAATGATTGAGCCTTATCTAGAGTATCACTATCTATGAGGAAAGCAAACCAAATATCAGTGAGTTTCATTTTAGGTGGTCGTCGCCAGAGGTAGTCAGTGGAAATCCTTTTATTAGAGCAAGGTCGTACTGAGATCTGTAAGACGGCTGATGATGGGCGCAGACATTAAGGAAGAGACATTTCAGCGACTTCTAAGACGTAGGTCTTTTTAGTTTTTCAATATTCCTTGAATTATTGTCATTGACGCCAGCTCACTGAAGTACTCGAGACCATGTAAAGTCCATAGGTTTCATCGGTGCCGCAACTAAAGCCATTTAGAGCCACCATTTTTAGTCCATTGAGCCCTCTTCATACATTCTCCTTAGTTTGTAAAATAAAGAATAGGGAAGAGTTTTCAAAAAGTAGTTCACTGGGCTAAAGTGAGTACTTTCTAGATACCAATTTTCCTCTATAATTATGAGTTCTTTAAAACCTACCGTCCACATAGTGCCGTTCTGCTACTTACAAAATGAAAAGCTAAAAATCAAGAGTTTCAGCCGACCAAAATTCGAATGCCAACGAGAACTCTAATGCAAATTATGAGTATTTACGCTGAAAACCATCACATATTCAGATAGATTCACCGCCTTATCAATTATGCTCGTGATACACTTAACGGTTACAAATGCACTAAACTGTTACTCATCAGAAGAAGGCAGGGTAATATTGTTTATTTTGCAAATTTGACTAAAGTTTCAGCTTCACTGATGTACTTACAAATCATCCTCGTTGACGGTACTTGCCGACACATCGCTAATGTCAAGTCATGGCTGAGAGGGTAGAGGTAGGGTCTGGGTTTGCGCAGTGCGTAGCACGTAAACCTCGGAAAGGATCATTATCATTTTGAAGCCACCTGGAAGCTTAGTTTTGCTTGTATCTCAGCATTCCTGTGATGTTATCTTTATAATTACTGCTTGGATAGCGCTGTAGTGGTAATCGCTCAAAACTATTAGCACGGTGCAGGTTCGAATTGTTCTAGGCCAATTAAACTCCACACCCTGCGTAGTGTCGGCAGGTGGTCACAGGCGTTTAGTAGATAAAGCTCTCACTGAAGGACAAGAGCTGATGAATGCACTTATCGAAGCAAAAAAAGCCCAACTCTGCTTTTTTACTTTTATGAAAAATGAAATTTTTCAGAGACAAGGTTTAGAGAAAGTAATGCAAAGTCCAGAGACAATGTTAGCACAGCGAAAAATTCCTAAGCAATAAGAAAAGGAAAGAAAAGAACCGCTATACAAGTCCAAAGATCCTCGTGGATACAATTACGCGAAAACGAATCAAAGAACTGGGACTAGTATCCACGAAACATGCAGCGTCTTTTGATGCTATAAATACTCAGACGCTCTCCACAATCAATTACGGCTTGTCTGAACTACTCCAAATGACCCACATAGTCCTGAAGTGTCGCAGACCAATAGGAAAAATACAAATGCAATCGTTCAGGACAAGAAGACCGTTGTTTTTCATGACGTTCGAAGTTATATGAGAGATGCCACTTTGCAATCCAAAATATCCACGTGAGTAGCGAAAATCCAAGAACTTCGGTTCGTCCGCGGTGTTCTTAGGGTTTATGAGGAAATTATCCAATTGCTTTTCCATGCATCGAGAGTTTACGGCGCCCAAAAATACTTCCTGGTATTTGTTAGGTGACAGGGGTCTAAAGTAGGGGCACTATTGATGGACTATATAAGAGGGAAAGATGTTTTCGCTTGTCTCTATGTTTGAATAATCAAAGATGGTCATAATTGCCGTCGATGCCTGCTCCAAGGTGTAAAAACAATGAAGTTTTCTACATTTATCAATCCTCTGAGGAAGCATCGTATGCTGACTTCATTCGCAATATCGTAGAAGTGACTGAATGCATATTTTCCGGAGACAGTGATCTCTGAGTTCACACTCTAGAAGATTCCACTCTATACGAGTACGAACACCCATATCTCTGAGGAAAATCGACTCATGTCAGCGTGTCTCTGAAGATGGTTGAGACGACGAGACTTTACCTGAATACAGCTTGGAAAAATATCGTATCACCTTACAAATGAAAGAAACTTTTCGAAGTTTTTTAATGTCTCAGACAAACCTGTCCTTGTTGACAGTTATGAGGGACGTAGGGCTTGGTATGTCAGGTCAAGCACACTAGCGACTCAAAGACGCTGTGTGCTCTGACGCTTTTTTAACTAGTGTTATTTATTTCAGATGCTCACGAATTCACATAAATCGTGTGTTCTAACAGTGATTCTTAATTATATAGGAGGGAACTGTACGCTCAGGAATTACACTTATGGAGGTACAAATGTTGTAAGTAACTTCAACATTCTCATCTGATGTGAACGATATAGTTGGACATAACAGAATGGAATTTTCTCATTTTCGCCTTATCACTAATCGGAAATACGATTTTGAGCCGTCCAACTGAAATGAATAAACGACGCCTTAGCGAGGCGTAGTGTATGAAAGCTGCAATATTCATGGAAATTCAGATTTTTCTCATTCGCGAACGAAGCGCTTCAAAAGATCGAGGACTGTTTTTCATTGATATTGCTACTATCAATAGATCCCTCATTTGAATTATGTTCCTTTTACAAACTCTTGGGTTTTATAACCTTTCGACATTCATAGAAACGAGGCTCACCAATGCTGAGAAAGCCATTTTGAAAGAATCAGCGTTTGCCTGGGAAAGACTTAATTATACTTTGCCGATACTGCTGCGGCTTCATGTAGGCCGCAACCACAAGTAACAACCAGTATCGTGATAGCGCTCACTCTGCGAAAAATATGGGCATTGATGTTTTGCGTAATTTCTCCATTCAGTAACGTTCGAGACAGTAGCTGCTGTGATAACAGTCGGTTTAGCTAAGAAGTCGATACACAAATGATGCTGTATTACGTTTCAATGTGCAATTTAGCCATAATGCAGTTGATAAATAAAAAGCATGAATTATTATTAGTTCTTTTCCATTGCTTTATGTCGATACATTTATTCGCAGCCACGAGCGCATCTGAAGAGTTGCTTTGTCAAGTACGTTGGCTCAACGACCAACCCAGATGAATTTCTTTCTTTGAAAGGTCAGTAAAAGTTAGTGAGGTTGGAAGGGAAACGGTATGACTTAAATTACGTACAGGCTCCTATCAAATCAAAAATGCAATGGGTTTCTTCAAAGATTCATGTTCAATGTTCAATCTATTTTCCTTCCTAAATCGTTTACATGACTCATACCACACATATCATATCGTGTAGATCGCAGCACTTCTATTCCATTCATTTTCTCGTAGTCGTTATACCCGATGAACCACACATTTTGTTCGAGTTAAGTTCGTGATAGAAGGTTTTTAGTTTTCACCATGAATGCCTTTGATTTCTGCCCGAGCAAGTTTTTCCTAGCTCATATAACCGCGCAGAACGTTCATACGGCTCCACCAAATGCGGCTGCCAATTTGGCGATTAAATGTTGCTGTTTCCAGAAAAGTTTGACAACAGTTTGCAGACTCCAAAGGATTCAGATCTTAGTTGGCATGGCGCAGATTCGAGCCAGCGACATTACCGTATTCCATTGTATTACATCTCTCAACCCTACGCTTCCTACTCTAATTCTTGCACTGTCTGTTAATTTATTAGGGAAATCTTTGACGAATGTTTTCTTATTGCTCTATGGCTACTCAAGCGTCCAAATCAAGTACAATAACCACTTCATGGCTTCCTTCTTCGTGAAAAGACATTCCACCACAAGCGTTAGTGCTCCTCTTCATTATTGCGTTTTGCCATGAATTTGGCCTTCCTATCGTCCTCGACCGCTCTCATTCATATGTTCGCACAAGGTCTACTTCTTGCGCATTACTGCCCATCACTTATCAGACAGTTAGTCAACCGCTGGAAAATAATAAAGAAACGGAAGGGAATTTTCAAATACTTAGGCGCTTTTTCATTCCATACGTCTGAAAGTACTTTTTGTGTTTCCTTTTGCGTTCATAAATCACTTTGAACGTACAGTTAAAATTCAGGAAAAATTTTGAGAGTCACTTGCTATTGCGATGAGACGGATCAGTGCGCTACTAAAAGCGACACGTTTATGGTTAGTTTTGAATTCAGGCACACTGTTTTATGAAATTTAGTAAGTTGAAAATGAATTTGAAAGAAGATATTCGAGTGTAGACATCTGTGGAAGTAAATTTGTTTGTTTCTGGACATTGAAGAGCGCCGGTGAGTGTGTACAGGAATGACATCAAGAATTTTTCCTCCCTTCACGCGAATAAATCCAGAACACCATAGGAATTCGCGCACATACTTACATATGAAGATAGAGAGTTGCCTCGTAACAAGCACCTAATATACTTCTTGAGTGTACTCTACAAGCTATTCATAATGATTATCGTTTTGTGATTCTCGAAAGTCCTGGATAAAGCATAATCAGGTGTGTATAAAGAATAAGGGCTCTGCTGCATGGAGCTAATCCAAACCGTGCTAGAGATCACCAAAGCCTGTCAGAAAAACCATTTGTTCCTTGCCTACTTTGTCAACTATGACAAAGCATGTTGAACTGTTGCGAATGCAAATCTATCAGATCTCGTGAAAAATGGTGTAGATCTATCCTATATGCAAAAAGTCGCTAAATGCTATCGATACTGCTGCCAAAATACAGCTTTTTATCGACCTCATGTGATACTCACTGGAAAAGGGTTCCACAAGACACTGCATCACCAACGCTGTTTACTGCTGCACCACAGTGGACAAGATGTCTCTCGAATAGAGCGAAAAGACGAACGTGCTAACAAAAATTCTATCCAAACTGCCTCTTACGTTAATATCATTGTATTTTTGAAGACCACCAAAGAAAGAGAGACGATGCCCATTAAACTCAACAAAGACGAAAAGAATTGAACTGCCCATGAGCAGGAAGGAGTGATCGAAGTTATGAAGAACGCTATGGTACAAATGTAAGCAAATCAAACTGAATGGTGCTCTGATTACGGTGCCCTTGTCCTACTAGTACTTTCGGCGTTAAATGAGTATGAAGCGCAACATTATGGAGGAACCTTAAAAGAAAAAGAGCAGCACTGTCCACATTCGAGCTTTTTAAGGAAATCAACAGATAATGGATCCTTAACTCCATGTTCATCTTTCCAGTTTTATATCCACCCAACGCTCTGCTACTCAGTACAGACGTGAGCTGACATCCACTGAAGAAATTCGAGTTTAATTCGATTATAAGGGAGCAAATGAATATTCGAGCTCATTCATTGAACAAGAATTTTTCATAGGAGTGTTGACAATCATGTGAAAGCTTGAATCTCAGGCTAGCGCTATACCTGACCAGTATTTCAAAAGTCTCGTTTTAGAGTTGCAGCATCCAGGGTAAAATTGAGTTTCACATCTGCCGCGCGTCTTGGTACTTATCACGCATAATAGCTGGAAGCACGAAAAGCATATGATCATGTAGAGGAAATATCGAAGTCTCTGAACCAATCGTTTTATATGGAGTTTTTTACGAAGTGGAGAAAAGATTCTCATTTGAATGACAAGTTGCACTTCACATATCTAACGGTCAGAGTATCGATCGTTGCTCGCCTCTAACCAGTAGATTGGCAGGTATACAAGGTGAGCCAAATATGTGAAACAACCTTATTTCTACATTGCAGTGAAGCGGTCTTTTCGAAAAATCAGAACAGCATTAAAATCATTGAAAACTAAGCTATCGAATTATTATTAATGGTCTAGAGAAAGAGCTCTGTCCACGAGGAGTAGAACGCAAGTGCTTCCTCATTCCTACGGTGCTAAAAAAAGAGTTGTTCCTAAAAGCAAACAAGTTTCTGAGTTCTTCAAGACTTATTCTATCGAAAGAGTATTAGCAGCCTAACTAAGGAAGGAGATTTGTCCAGCGGAGTATAAACGAGATAGAAAAACGCGTGGTCTGTCAAACATTTTTTTATTTTAGATTTTACAGCGCTATAAAATGACATTTTGAAAAACCGGCTGCGTAGAGCTGCGGCCAGAGATTCAAACTTTTGAGTAATTACTGACCCTATGGAAAATTTTTATACAGCGAATGAGTGAAATATTCATTTATTTCCTTATAACAGAAAAGAACCAAATTTGTACATAACGCACCGAAGCGCCTGAAGAAAGATTACTGAATTTCAGTTGACACTCATAACGTTCAGCCGATTTGTGCACCTTAGATCCTTTCAATTTATCCCATCTCCGAGATCCATAAATATATACGTCGATATGATGAGCAGGTCACATAATAAGAAGATTAGATGACATAAGAACGAAATGAACAATGACGTGGACTCCAAAAGAACGCTAACGTATTCTTGGAACGTCTTCTTGGACAACTACCCAGGACATGGTTGGGCCTATATGTGGACAACGTCAAGCGTTAGCATACGCAGATGGAAACGAGATTAGGATTGTGGAAGGTGCTGTGAATATATCACCATGTTCGAGATAAGCCACCACGATAGACAACATTTACACTTAGCGAAGCAAATGGAGATTATACCGGATGCCCAAGCTACCACGGAAAACGAGCTATCCAAAATATCTGTAAGTCAGTAATTTAAAATTTATGCGATAGAATTCTTAGTTGTCCAGAATTAATGCACGACTTAGCGTGAAGGAACGCTGTTTGATCTTCATGATTGACCTTAATGTGGTTTGATCACTTTTAGTAAATAACACACAGAGCAATATGATTGAATAAATATTTGTAAAGACAAGTATATCGTTTAGGACTACATCAAATCTCAAAATGATACCGTGATTGGCGGTGTTTACAAGTGTATGCAGAAGTTCCTAAATGATGGTAAGCTCAAACGTTATCACGGAGCATAGTAAATCGAACCAATGTCGACCTGTGACCATACATTAATCGTACGCCATATTATAAAAATTCAGAAGAATAAGTGATTGGCAGAACAAATAAATACTTAATCTCTGGTCTTTTCTCATTATTCCATGTAGGACGTTTTTAATTAATGATTTGCTTAGTAAAGTCTGCATTGCTGCACTTTTAGGCAGTCTTCGTGTACAAATAAAGAGCAATACCATAGCAAACACTGAAAGTCCAGAAACTCCAGAAATGGGGAGCGGAGAAAGTCCAGAAATGGGAAGCGGGGAAAGTTCAGAACTGGGAAGCGGAGAAAGTCCAGATATGGGAAGCGGAGAAAGTCCAGATATGGGAAGCGGAGAAAGTCCAGAAAGCCCACAAAGTCCAGAAAGCCCGGAAAGCCCAGAGACTGCAGAGAGTATGGAAAAAGGAGGCACCGCGAATGACACGGAAAGAGGAGGCACCGCGAATGACACAGAAAGCCCGAAAGGCACAGAGAGCACGGAAGGCACAAAGAGCACAAAGGACGATATGCTTGATAAGGTTGTGGTACGTTGACATTTTGTGTACTTGGAACCAATTTTCTATATACCATCGCATCACCCAACGAAAGGATTGTGTCGCAGCGTTTGCTCAAATCATTTGACTTTTTCGAAATCAGCTTTCGATATCCTCTTCGTTTTTTCGTATAGATACAAACCCTTTTATATTTTCTTGTCTTCATCTCAATCAGTTCCCAAAGATGGCTGAGTAGGATCTCTGTGAATTTCTGGGACGGGTGAAACCTATGGTACTTGGAAGTCTGCATTATAAATACATCAGACTTTTTCAGAGAAGTTATCTTACAAATCACTTTACCCAGAGCCGAACTATGAGTGGTTGATCTTATAAATCACTTTACCCAGAGCCGAAGTATGAGTGGTTGATTAAAGGGGGGGGGGGGGGGTGGTTGAAACAGCGACCATGTACGTATTATTCAACGACATTTTCAGCATAACACTTTCTGCGCTCTTTGTAGCCACTTGTTTTCAAAAATTTCTGTGAAGCTGATTAGCCATCATTTCAACCTTTTTGATAGTGGTTTGATGTTGCCACTACATAGTCAAGAATGTTGAGTAATATGCGGAACTCTGAAATTAAGTGGGAGTTAAATTAGCGTTTTACTCCTACCTGGTGCACGTGTAGTGATATAGGGTCTTTTTCTGACATCAATTTTTTTTTGCGAAAAAAGCCGATGCTGTCAGCAATAAGTTGTCGGCGGGTTCTGCCTAGTAAGCACATCGATGTGAAACTCAGCTGCGCTAACACTTGTTAGATAAATAGATTTAACGGTTATCTATTTTGAGGCTTTTATAGCAGAGTTTTGTTGTTATAACTGTATATTTATTTGAGCACGCTTAGTGATCTACAAAAAATGAACCTCAAAAGAGAGACTGCATTTTAGTGTAACTGATAGCCACCGTACTACAAAACCCCTACCCCTCTTCGCAATCAATCTTACGCTCCGGTATGGATGAAACACGCGTGGAGCTCATTCTCAAAATTCAATGTTTCTCATACCACTCCGTGTTCATAGCTGTTTGTTTAAGTGGATTCAATGCCGCAGGCTCATATCTTATTAGACCAACCGCTGACAATCGGCTGCTGACAATGTCGATATTTATATTGCAGGACTGATAGCAGAGCAAGGACTCCGATAGTGTAGTGGCACTCAGCCCTATTGAGGTTGAAACGTCGGTTCCTCTCTCGTTAGAGGTTAAGATTTCCAAGGCCACTCAGCATTCTTGGATAACATGATTATCCAGTGTTTCATCAATGTGACAGAACTCAGTGGAACAGTTAACTTGAACTGCTTACTCTCTGCTGACTTCTCATCGATTTTTTGAAAATACAGACCTAAATTTTGATAACATATGGCTGATAGGTCAGAAATAATATTTACTTGATAGTAAATTCTTTTTGTACAATATCAATTGTTGAGTCAATCCAGATAATATGACTTGCAATATTTGTCCTCCTGCAGATCGTCAGGTGACTCGAACGAGCACCAGCAAGCCTTACAATTCTCCTCGTTGTGTGCACGATTAGCAAAGTTGGTCTTCCTTTTCTAAGGATTAATCGAGCATCGCATCTTTCTTTCAAGGCTGACATTACTAGTGGCTTCTTGGTCTTCTAGCTGTATTTTCAACAACCTAAAACGCCCTGTCGCTAACTAATTTTATCCATTCTTTTCATTTGAACGCGATACTCGTCCGATAGGCCACCAAATTTCGATGGTGTGGAGTTATAATGGCATTTTTGATTCAACTGTTGATCTGATGTGGAGTATCGGGTCATTTCTCTCTTATTTATGTGATACAGGATACTCTTGAAATTGACCTTTCAACTGAGTTTTCGATAACGATTAATAGCATTTCGTTTTGCTTTCATAGCGACCAGGTTTCTGACGTTAAAGCAGCAAAATTGCTAAGTCGGAAAGGTTGACAGAGTTGTATGTTCATTGTTCTCTTCAGCACATCCCAGGTGCTCTTTAATGCTCTCCGAGCTTCTCGTTTCCTCCTGCTGGACTACGGAATTAAGTGGTTTGTCAAACTGCATCCGGAGCATTTGACGATGTTTATTTTATCGAATGAAAATGAGTCATATGAAACCAATCGTTATTCATAAACACTTTTTTTGCGAAATCTGGTTAGAGACTAATCTTTCGGTAAGTATACGCGAATTTGACAGCATTCGTTCTGCCTTGCTGATCCTTGACGTTATAAAATGGCATCATTATCAACTGAATACTGATTAGTCCTTGAGCTATACGCTTTGCTTTCGATTCCAATGTGTGACATGCTGAGGTGGTTGGACATATATTTGACCCAAACAGCGGCCTGACGAGGCCTATACCATCGCATCTGGATTGTGCTGTAGAGGGATCAATTTTACGGTACCGCATGTCCTGCACAGTACCCTCTATTACAGCTCTATTTGGGCGCAATATGATTTAATTCAATATGAAACATAGAATCTATTCAATTCACAAGACTCTCTATTGATAGGTTAATGCAACATCAGCAGGAATGGCAAGCGGGAAAGGAAAAAAGTATGTTCTTTGGATGCTTGCCCATATGAAATCTTATTATTGTTCTAATATTACGAAAAATCTTGATGAACGAACACGACGTTTCCAAGTAGAGGAAGAAAACAAGAAATTTTCTAAACAACCTTGTGTCTGTTCACGAAGTGATCAGTGTCAAATTTAATACATAGTTGGCCGTGGAAAATTCTATTTACATTATTTGTCAGTTTTGAGTGACCAGATAGAAATTCTATTTCATTCTAGAAATCTTGGAGTAATTCTTGTAATTTCTATTCTCGTTCAAGTACTGCTCACGATAATGGTGTTGGTAACCGGCTACTTCTCATTTGTGAGAGGTAAGTAGGATTTCTTCGGTTTGACTTCACGTGTAGAGAGACGGTAAATGGGACTCAGTTGACTGGTCATCACTATACTTTGTTATTTTCGGAAAGAAAATACCAAGATATGAAAGGAATTCTGAGTAATTTCTTGTTGAATTTATTCACTTCAGCCTCCATTTGATTAGAAAATTACGGTCAAAGCAATGCTGAGAGACAGGCAGAGGGAGGCCCTAGATGGTGTAGTGCGAAAGCGTACGCCCTCGGAAAGTGTGGTTATGGTTCAAGTTTACTACGTGCACATCATGTTCAAGTTTTGTTTGCATCTCGGCAATATTGTTCTTATACAAGATCGTACCTATGGTTGAAATAATTAAGTAGAAAAGAAAACTAAAAATTGCAACCTTCATTTACCTTCCATTTGCTTAATGGTCAATCGCAACTGCTGAACTTTCTGTAAATCGTTTTCGGTCAACAAAAAAATAACGGCGACGACCACTAGCCTTTTGATCTCGCATAGTTTTTCTTACACCTGAAGGTGTGCTGGTTACAATAGTGAATGTCCTGTCGGTTGATATGTGCCTGTACGCCTGCCTCGCGGATTAATTTATAAGAAAATACAGCACGAATAAACCACGTTAAGAAAACAACCCATGAAAAAACCATAATTATAAATTAGTATAATAATACCCGTTCAAAGTATACATTAACACTCCAACGACATATTACGAAAATAACTCAATCGATCAATAGTCGGCCAGAATCCAAGCGATCACCAATCGATCGATCATAGGTAACAAGTGAGGAGTCAATAAGTCAAAATACATGAGGTCACAGAGCAAGAACCAACGGATAATTTACGAGACGTACCTCGAGTGCCTGCTAGCCGCAACCAGGAGACGGAGGCTCGGGGAGATACCATGGCCGCCTTGGAAGGACGAGACCCTGGGGTGGTATGCTAGGTCGATGGCATGTGAGTACTGCCGTTGTTTGAATAATACATGTACATAGCATGAATCAAGATCGTCTTAGAAACCCGCTACCTATCCCACGAGGGTGAGTCGTCCATGACTCTCACTACTGGGTTCGTCTCCGTGGCTCGGGCATGCATTACAATCGTCATCGAATTATGCAATAGAAAATCAGGCCAAAGGTCGTGAGAAACCCTACACGTCTTATGCGAGGTGGTCATCAGCAAGCGATACGTATGCAACGAGGCTATTTTGAGCCACAAAATCAACGAGAGCGACTAACATGTAATCAGGAGAGCGGACACGTTCAGGAAGGATAAAGATAGATAGGCGACCGCACAGGCCACTTCCACGAGCTTGACTGCTGCCGTCGTGGACCTACTGACCGCGTACGTCCGATATATCATATGCACATTCTCAGCGCGAAACCCTACCGCAGCTTGTCCTCTAAGGCTACCTAAACGATCGCTTACGTTATCATATCGCTTATAAGAGTAATATAATAAAGAAAATGGCAAGGAATGTTGCATAAGTTGCTTTAGACGGCACATAAATCGGGTACTTGTCTGTTTTTGTGCAAAAATGTAATTCGGTTCTCATAATGCTAACAATCTTTTTTTGTTTTCAGCTTAAGTTTCTTCGCAACACTGCGCAATATTCTCATATTGGCAAGAACCAATTTCTCCTATGCCAACAAATCGATCTGCGTTTTGTGATGAAACGAACATGTGTAATCATGTAGAAAATAAATGTGTTTTTAAATATAGTAGTTACCGTATTTGAAAGATTTCAGATACTTAAGTTACTCGTCTTCATCTGCTGTGAGATGGCTTTATTACTCTTTAGAATAACTATATCACAGAAAGTGCGATAGGAGAACAACGGCCTTGGTTGTGCAGTGGTTAGCTAGCACTGCGGAAAGGGGTGAAACAAGGGTTCAACTTTTGCCCACGTCAAAGCTTTACAAATCACTCAACATCGTTGGCTCAAGTATATAGATCGAAAAGCCTACAGTGGCCATGGCACGAGTAATATTAAATTCACATACTATCTGTTTTTGAAGCTTACGAGAGCTTGGCATAGTTTTCAAAATGCATGCCTAACGTTTCAGTGATTGCTTTCCTCAGATTCTAGTAAACCAAAGAGTACACTATTCTTGGTGCAGCATTTCTAAAATCTTGTAAAAAGCAGTTCCAAAAATCAAGCAAGTGTCCACTATCCAAAAGAATCCATCGTTAGTTCTTGATATGAAGAGCTACTGGTATCACGTCACGCATTATGATTGATAAACCTTCCTGTAATTAAAAAAAGTTGAGCGAAGGTACCATATGGTTTGTGGTATCAACGCACTACGTTTTCTCATTCATTTTTGGATATTTAAAACTCGTCCAAAAATTCTAAAGATTTACTTGCCTATGTTTTTTAACTCGCCGCCTAGGATTGTAACATCCACCTCAAGGTTATCACCGTTATGCATTTTTATACTACATGCACCAAAAATGCGTCCCATTTCCAACTTTTCAAGGTGTTTATTATTCAAAGAGACAAAGTGGCCTGCGTATTTCATTGATGTACTCATCACGACTTGTCTTACAAGAGGCTCAAGATTCAAACAGATTAGATTAAGAAACAAATTAGATTAAGAATTTATACAAAAATTTTATTTATACAAACATTTTATTTAATTTATACAAACTAGATTGAGAAAATCAATAACTGGAAAAACTGCCGAGTTGAAAACATTGGGAATTGATGACAAAGAGCTGGACTTCTCGACTTGGAATCTGCCACTGAGACGCGGCAGAAATCGCTCACACCACCACGGCGCGTGCTTCAAAATAACGCCGTCGAGCACCCGCTTCAATTTTTGATCTACGAATAAATGATTCGAGGCTCATCGGTAGCCACATAGATAATCTTATCAAAACAAAATAATCGAAGCGATATGACATTTCACTAAGAAATCAACAACTGGAAGAACTGCCGAGTTGAGAACATTGGGAATTGATGATAAAGACTGGACTTCTCGACTTGGAATCTGCCACTGAGACGCGTTGTGAATCGCTCACACCACCACCGGCGCCTACTCCAAACTAACGCGGTCGGGGCGGATCCCAGTATTTCTAGCATTCAATTCGTTTTTATCTTCTTCTTGGGCGTCGTAGAATACCGCCTGAGTACATCTCCTCGCAATCTAGTGAATAGCCTCGCTGTGGGGTTACATGGGGCTTTCGTTGATTGTCGATTGGTGTTGGGAGAGGGAAGGGGAGGGGTTGAGCAAGCTTCCACGCGCCGTGACGTGTATCACAACCACTCGGCCACGGAGCCTTGCTCCACGCTTGAGAAGGCTTTGAAAGAATTTTGTGTGCGCTGCGTTGTTTTGTCATGTCACCGTCATTTCGTATTTCCTCCGATAAATTCTTGTAACTATTTTCTCTTGTATTTTCTCACCAATCTCAACTTTGATTCCGCCGCAGTCGATCTCTGATTGAGATTGATATTAAAGACACTGCAGATTTGGAAAATAACGTGATGAGCTTTCCACGCTCTTTCTTCGAAGAGGATGACAAAGGTGACTTAACGATTACAGTAAATAAAAGTGCTAATTAAGTCACTGGTGATCAGTCTTGTAACGTCTCTAAAACTAAGCTCGGAGGAAAAAAAAACTCGAACCAAACCCTAAAAGTGGCGCCGAGACCGATTGGTTGGGATGCTTGTCGCGGCGCGCTCGAAGCCGAGCTACGCTCCCACTATCTCCAGCCGTTAACAACGAACACCCTATGGAACGCTAGAGCCAAGCTATCTTCGAGACTGCATGGAAACTCGCTCAACAAGTATTATGCGGCCTACAAGAAGGCGAAGAAAAAAGAGTTAGTTGCTAGAAGTATTAGGATCCGCGCAATGAAAGAACGCTGTAAAGACAGATCAATGAAGTGTCTAAAATATGTCTCTGAAAAGAGAGTAGAATGGACTTAAAGAGAATGCAAACGCCCTCTTGGAAAACCACCCAGACGATGGGCGAACGTGCTTGTGGCTAACGTATGCCGTCTTCACCCACAGATGGCAATGAGCTTGGATTAACGGAAAAGTCTTCGCGTGCGTCACCAGGCAGGAAGCAGACCACTGACATAAACGAGAGTTGTGCGAGAGAGAACCGAATGGAAACTGTGCTGGGGCCCGCATTATCAGTGAAGATGGGTTCTCCAAGTAATTATCCAGGTGATGTGTCTCAATTTCTGATTTTTCGGTCATAGTCAGTCTACTGTATATCTGCAACCTTTTATGCTCAACCTTGCCAGGCAATAAATCTCTAATTTGGGTGAGTAAACTGTTATTTGCAGCGACAGAGGTACAATAATAGCGACATCTATAGCAACTGTACTTAACCTATAGCGGACGACGTGTACCAGTTGATGCACACGAATTTTTGAAAGCCTTTTTATCTCGCAAAAGTCTTCTCTTGGACATCTGATAATATTCGAAAGCTTAAATCTCTGCGACTTTAAGAATATGATTTTTGAAGAAGATTTTATATTACGTTATGGCAGCAGAAATAAAATTACGTTCCGCTCTCAGTTTGCTTTATCTGCTTGGCTGGTGCTTCGATTTAGCTCGCCACTGAAGCTTTACTTGTTATTTAATAGCAGAAATCGCAAGGAATTCATAAGATACGTGGTTTTTTGAAAGTTTATTACAGAGCGCTGTAAGAGCGAAATGAATATTACATCTCAAGCTTAAAATATTATCGCGCTACTTGGAGATCATAGCTGGTTTATCAGTAATTATATGCAAAATTTATATGTCAGACTTATCTTATCGTTGCGTAGAGAATGGAATATTGATAATGAACGTTTCGTGAAGGTTTTTTCATCTAAAGTGCAACTATTTGTTTCAAAAATCTTCACTTTTTAGCGGTAATACCACACCCTTGTACAAAAATGAACAAGCTTTCAATCCTTATTGAACATCTGAATCGTTTGTAATAGAGGACTATGTAAAGGTAATTGTAGTATGTAGCTGGAGTAAGTGTCGGAAAATAGGAAGAAAAAAAAAACTCATTTTTTGCTCAATGCACATTCTTCTATAGTTATTTGCTAGCCGAAATCTCCAAAATCTGGAAGGTATATCCTATTTTTCGAACGGGCCTTATATTATGCTGTAATAGTAATATAAAAAAAACGTCGTTTCATATCAAGACGTTTCTCGATAAGCAAAACTTTTTCTCAAAAAGCTAAGTAATTATTCGCTAAAGCTAATTTCAATGAATTCATTAGTGTTCTTAGTGTTTGCTAATAGAAAAGCTTTTTATTGGGCTGTAACACTATAAATAAAGATTACATTTCACATGTGTCGTGCATACCTTCCATGGTATGTGAATGGAACTCGCAACATTGTTATTAAGCCGTCACCCTTCAATAACCTGCCCATAGTTTAGATCTCAATGATTTCAGTCATGCTCTTGCTTGTCAGGAAAATTCTCTTAGCGTGTAGTTACAATAAACGAATAACTGGCATAAATTCAGTCATAGTAAGAGTTATCGATGAACTGATATCCCATACAGCATGCATCATAACCACTTTTGGTAAATTACACATTGATTTCTGATTTCTACTTACTGTGAAGATTTTTGGGTGTTCTATAAAACTAGGGAAGATCACAAGGATTTTTATAGTGACATCCTCCGGGAAATTCGATAGAATTGCTTGATTGCCAAATTCAACACGATTGCGTAGTAAAGCACTGTTTTCCTATCTAGGCGACACATATATTCAAACCAAAAAACATATGAGCGAGTAGAGGAAATCTTGTCCTTCTTAAGTAATTTAAGAATTTCTGAAATTATCGTAAAATAGAGAAAAACACTCTAATGAAACAACGAAAATCGCGCGCACTTCGCTTTGACTCATCAATTTCTATAGCCTTTCGTAGGTGTTAAGACTACTTGAACAAGTCTTCTGCCTTCTACAAACACTGAGTCGTGATGATTAGTTGAGTTTCCTTTTGATATACTCACTTCTCCATCATCAATGCTGTATGCTATACCGCCTACATCTGTGCTGGGGCTGTAAGACTACAAATAATGATCTTATACTTTTGAATATAATGCGATACAAAGCTGATTAAAAGTGAGGGTATCAAGAAGCATCTACAGATCACTGACGGTTTCTGCGTAAGGGATTTGTATAGATAAAGCATACGGTAATCTAAACATGTCTGCAGATCACAACACATACAGTCGAATGCGAGTTAAAAATAGATTGAGCTTGATCAGCTTTTCTTGTAATGTTATAGAATAGTTTCCATTACTGACTTTGAATGGCTTCCGGTCAATGCTGATTGAAACCCATGTTTCCCACTTCCATGAGGTCTCGACCTTGCGGACGAAGGTTTGCGAGTTAAATGCCCAGTGCATCA
>JAHQIW010000439.1:0-42208 GCA_019055375.1 Parelaphostrongylus tenuis
GAGAGTACCATAACGAGATAGATCACATCATAGTAAATCAGAGGTTTTGCGTGACCGACGTCGCTGTTGTTCCCAAGTTCTACACGGTATCAGACCATCGCCTCCTTGGCGCAACGCTCCGTTTTTCCAAGAGAGGAGAGAAAGCCGCTAAATTCAAGCAACGAAATCCCAGAACTACCATAAACTGGAATATACTCAAATCATTAGTCGGCTCTTGGAAAGATACCGTTGTCGACAACATCGACTGAAGAATACGATCGACTCCTTGAATATCTTCACGTTAGCGCTATAAAAGTCGAGAGTCCTAAGGTCACGAAGAGACGGTTGTCACCGCAGACACTCGAGCTAATACGTCAACGTGGAATCGCACGAGCTGCAGGCGACAGGTAAACCTTACGTCCGAACTTGCGTTACGCTGCAGAGAAGCGATAAAAGAAGACCTCAAGGAGAGAAGAGCAGCAGTTATGGCAGAAGCTGGGAAGAGCATTTGCAAAGCCCAGCGAGGCTTCGCCAACTATAAGACCAAGATGATTGCACTCCGATACCCTGAAGGGACACTTACAGCTTCGAGAAGGGCTATGGAGAAAAACATCCACCAATACTACTCGGATCTCTTCGCTAGCCATGTCCTCTTACTGTCATATAAATTGAAAGAGGACGAGTATGTCGTTCCACCGTTCCTCCCTTCCGAAATTCGACATGCTATATCGTCGGTGAAGAACAGAACAACACCCGGTCCAAACAGGATTAGACCAGAACATCTGAAGAATCTACCGCCAGTTCTCATCAACACCCTGGCTCGGTTCTTCACTCGCTACCTGTCAGAATGCAAGGTCCCTGTTCAATAGATAACCAGCAAGACCCATATTGTTGTTCAAAAAGGGAGACCTTCACGACATAGGCAATTATCGTCCAATCTGCTTGCTGTCCGTTGTCTATAAACTCTTTACTCGAGTCATCCTAAACAGGATTGACAGAACACTGGACGAAGGACAGCCATGCGAACAAGCAGGGTTCCGAAAAGGATTTAGTACCATGGACCACATCCACTCGATTACAAGACTCATTGAAGTTTCACAAGAGTACAAACAACCACTTGGTCTCACTTTCATCGATCTGAAGAAAGCCTTTGATTCAGTGGAAGCAGAAGCGGTTATAGAGGCTCTAGATAACCAGGGCGTCCCTACTCGGTGCTTAATGATCCTTCATGAGCTTTATAAAGACTTCACGACCAAAATATCTTCATTCTACAACAATATCACCATTGACGTAAGAAGAGGGGTTCGACAAGAAACCATTCACATTTTTCGGTATTTACAAATGACGCTATTATTGGAGTCTACATAACCTTAAAAGTACATTAAATTAGCTAATGAGCTATTCATCTAGTGAGCATATTACAATAGGTCTCAAGAATTTCAAATAGAGGAGTGGTGAACAACAAGAGGTCGACTTGTGTAGATCACCACTATGAGCGAAATCAGGTTGGACTTTGGCCCCTATGTCTGAAAGACAATGTCAGTAACTGCTGAGCTAAATCACCACCTACGATTTGTATCTAACAGTTCCTACTTTCTGCTTCTTTATATCTTTCATGCTAAGTGAGCCAGACGTTGCGTGAATGATAAAGATCAGTAAAAAAAATGAATGAGCACTAGCTCGAGCAATCACAGGATTGCTCATCGTTCACCAAGTAATTCTCCATGGTTCTGGAAGAATCTGATTCCCAAAGTGGAAAACTTCTCTCCCATTCACGAAAGAACCTCCTAATGGCGATCTAAGAATAACATAACCCGGCTGTCTTGAGACTTTTGGAAAAACTGAAGAATTTGTTCGCTCTTCATTATTTTTACTTGTCTTCTCAGCGAGAAGATACTGCTATCGCAGAGTGAACGCCTTTAAAAAAGTAGTCAGTTGAAAGACGCACAAAATCCTCTGCTTTTGCATCGCATGCAAGCTCCACAACAAAGTTATGGATGTGTACCTCATCATTTCCTTCATGCCTCAATGTACACACCAGTTACGCTTTTAGATCTGAATATTCACTATCGGAGTCTTTCATCAGACAAATGTTCTGCGTCGCACTCATACTCTGGCTCCGGCTCCGGCTCCGACTCATCAATATCAGATCGCTGTGGCAAAAATAAACTCCGGTAAGGTTCAAGCAGTAATTTCAATCATTTTAGAACAGTTACCATATAGCTATAATCAATGGATAGGGAAAACAACTATAACTGGTGAATCTCGAAGCAAGAATCAATGGTCTACTTTAAATGCTTTTGGAAAATCGTCGAATCAAAAGCTTCCACTTTGGTATTGATTTTCTCCCACTTGCGTCTATCGTTGACCACGTTGGAAGAAGCAGATCGAACATTCTGTCGATTTAAAGATCTCTAAAGCATAACACAGCAACTATTTGAATTATATACTGCTGTTAGAAGTTGTGGAAATTACTACAAGAGATTTGGGAACTCGAACCACAATCCTTAGCGAGTACAGTTCAGTTATGAGAGGACAAATGAAAAAGAGATCTCATTCGTTGGAGAGGAAATTTTCATAGGAGTGTTGGTAAACATTCGAAAGCTGAGACGTGATGCTACAGCCCCACGTCGTCGGTTTTCGAATAAGATTTTTCTGACGCTGCTACAAGAGGAGATTTCTTGGCTTCCGACACGCATGTTTCTCGCCAGACAGAGCTCTTTCTTTGGATTATCAGTAACCATTAGATAACGTAATCGTTTCTGATTCCAACGCTATGCTTAAATCCTGGAAAGATTATTTCTCTGAAACGCAGCAGGTGAAATAAGTTGAATGTCCATCTGCGATCAATGCCCTCTTTGGCCAATTCACGTGGGTGTGCGTGAGGCTCCCACGTGAACTTCTGACACAATACTTCTCTGCGCGTTCATATGCCCAAAAAGTTGATGGTCATCGCTTCATCGAACGTGGCTGCTAACCAGCCGCATGTGAGTTAGCCAAAGAGGGCATTGATGGTAGATGGAAATCCAACTTATTCTATCTGCTGCATTTCAGAGAAACGGTCTTTTCAGGATATGAGCACAACGTTGGAATCAAATTTAGTTACGCTATTGAAGGATTACTAATAGTCCAAAGAGAGAGCTCTGTCAGGCGAAAAATATGCACATCTGAAAGATAGTTTTGTGTGGAGATTTTTCCGAACTTCTTAGATATTTCTAAGAATTGCTGATGGAAAAGTATGTGGCGTTGTAATCGCAGGTGCACTGCGGCACACGGCGTCGATTTTGCGACCTCTAGTCAATGGCTCGTCGAGCCATTCATCACTCCGCGGTAGGTATATCGGCACCAAACTCGTCTGGGAGGATAAGGAGCACTGACTCGATACAGCGGCAGGTCGCCGTGAGTCATTGTAAGGCCAGATATCTATCAAATCATCTCAAGCGAGGCTATCGGGTTTGCGGGAAATTTCCCGGACTTTTTCGCCTTTGTTAATTATTTTCCATGCAAATACGCTTTCATCAAAACCTATAGTTTAGTGCAGCCTCTTGCGGTTACTTTAATACATAAACTTATAAACTTATCCTAAGATGCAATTGTTCAGAGAGTATAAACGATTGTTGATGCCACGTGAGTCGAGTATCGTTGGGTGCCAAAGCAGCAGCTGAACCCAAATGATACTCGTGTAGCATCAACGATTGTATGTGCTCTCGGGACAATTCCATCTTAGAACAAATTAATAAGTTTACATATCAAAATAATCGCAAAAAGCTGATTTGAACGATAGCAAAAACCAACATTACAAATGCATGACCAATATTCAGCAAAAACGAGAAAGTCCGAGAGATTTCTTGTTGGCGCAATCAAAATTGAACACAAATGCAGGGCACATCTCTCAGTGATTGATCAACCTTATTCCTTATCTTCTTGTATTGTCGATAAAGAAAGAGCGTGCTCAGGAAATCACAGAAAATCTAAATTCGCTTATGAAGCTACTCTAACTCACAGAGAAATAATGTTTCTGAAATAAACCATACACCACAGTAAGATATGCGATTTAAATATTCTGTAGTAGCCTGATCTAGCAAAAAAACTATCCAACACTGGCAAGATAGATGCGCAAAAAAGTTTCATTTGGCCAAGCTTACCTGCCATTTCACAAAGTATCCCGGCTTGTCCTTTTTATTTTCTCGTTTGTTCATAACTGCTTCCGCCTTGAAGAATCCTGAAGTGTTTTCTTTTAGCAATAATTGAGAAATCAAATTCCCTTATTTACCGCTTTTAGCAGTAGTATGACGTTACAAATATATCCAATTTTGTTGAGCTGACATTAAACGGGACTCGAATCCGTTTTTACCTTTTACAGGAGATCGTGTTCTAAGCGGTAGTACTATCGACGCTTAGGCGAAACCGTTGATGGTTGATTGCTGACAGATTTGTTCGATGTAGCGTGGGAAAGATGGTGACAAACACGCTCTGGTGGCGCATTTGGTTAAAGCACGCGCTCCCGGAAAGGGTGAAATGCGGGTTTGAGTCCCGCTGACGTCAAAATTTTGCGGAAACTTGGCAAATCATTGGAGTAGATGTAGTCAGTGGTTGTTTAACTTACGCCATGAGAACCCCTCTCATTATCCTGTCGACTGCTCCTTTCCATAGTTGAAAACTGATGTTAAACGCTTTTACCTTAATCAACATTTCCATGAAGGGTGTAAAAATACGAGTAAACAGCTAGAGGACAAATATAACACGGAGTGAATTCTGATAGAACTAAGCGGTAAATCCCGTTAAATAGACAACATAGTCAAGAAAGCTGAACGTCCAACAGCTTGAAATGCTCGCAACCTACAGCACAGAAAATTGGCTCAGAAAATTTGAGGATCTAATTGAAACCTGGATAACCAAGCATTCATGAATATAAGTAGTCAAAACATTCCTACGACAGTAGCGAGATGAGGAACATTTCACAAGAGTCGGAGCTATCACGTTGGGTACCAGGTTAAACTTCTGCTTGGCATGCGACGCTGTTGACTTGGTGGCAGAGAGCGTTTATGATCATTTAGGTGTCACTACAGCGACGGACCATGAGCTGTATTCACAGGAAGTATAGTTTGATGGACTAAGAGCCTCTAAGCTACGGTCTGCATAAGTAAAGCGAACAGTAAGCCACAATAATTATTAGGTCGTTCCAAAAATTTGAGCATCAGAGCAATAGGCATCGAACATATCAACCAAAAGTGTTAGAATTGCATTATTTTTGGCATCGCGCAGAGAAGCATTTTCCATGACGAACTTTCACTTATGGTTCATTTTCTCCAGCTACTCTTAGAAGGTGTGTAATTTGTTTTCTTCAGCTGTTAAAATAAAGGAACAGATGGTGCTGTTTTTATGCGCAAATTAGAGACGAATCAGGGTATGCGGTGAGCCCTCATAGGAGTAGACGTTATGAGTGAGAGAGCGATGGGTAGTGAAAGTGATTCAAGGTGTCCGCAATGGAACCACTGGCAGTGAGATTCATTGTAGTGGTGATCATATTTGAAAGTGCAGCTATAGCATGATTTGTTCACTAGTTGTATAAAAGAGCATAATGCATTAAATTTTAACCTGCCTCTCAGAGTAAAGCCATGTTTGGAACAGTGGGTGCCGTAGGGTAAAGAGGAAGGACATGAAGTGGATTGTGGAGCAGTTTATTGGCACACTAGGCAAACGTATTTTTCACGATAAAGTGAGCCCAAACCAAGCTTGCGTTGGAGAGCACCTAAACGCAGAATCATACGAGCTCCTGTGTTCTTGAATATATTACATTATTAGCAGTTTACATTCAAAAAAGGGATAGAATTTTACAGAATCTGTAGAACTAATCAAGAGTTGTTATAAGCTCTCGTGCCTCAAAACATGCCTTACACTGTATATCTGCTAGCAACAGACCTCTTGATAAGCTAAAATACATTGTCAAATTATACTGTCCTTGAGCGAGTTCTCAAAAACACTGGATTACAATATTTGTTTCACAAGCCCACGTGACAGCCATATGCCATTCAATCGACAATCCATCATTTTGAAAAAACACTACGGTGATTGTTTCACCGCACGTCGAGTGTTAAAAGTTCGTCGTCGATTTTTCTAAGTAGAGGTGTATTCTTGAGACACTGACTGAGCGAAAAGGCACTCTGCAACTGACGAAGTTGTAAGGCCGAAACACAGTCTTCCACTCTATAAGTGCGCATAACAGACCACACGCATGGCTTAAAATACCTTGTCATAACACAATGTTCTAAATACTCTCCTCCTAGTTAAGTATGAGCAAATTAGACTTCTTCGTAATAAAGCCATTGCTTACACAGTCGTCAGGAATCAACAGTGATTTTATCAAAGTAGAGGATAATCTGGACATGTCACATTTCTATGATGAGTTTCAGAGTTTCATGCACAAATGGTCTATGGCAAGGAATGAGGTCCCCCCAGCAGAGGATCAAAATGGCTCGTACAAGTCATCTATGACAAAAACGACAAGAAGTCTATGTCGATCTGCTACTTTATATATACATAACCGCTTTCGACAAATATCCTCTCAACGACTCACCTTTATTAGCTTAAGGGCTACGGGCCGAGTCTTTAGATCACGACAAGGTCGATTATATTGAAGTAAATCTAGAAGAAAACAAAATAGGCTTGTTGTTTTGCTGCTGAAACGGTTCCTAGTACACTACCATTTTCACTACTCTTCAATGGATTAAAGACAATAACTTTTAAGTGCTCCACGGATTGATCAATGCTATCAATCATAAAGGATAAAGCTCTCGGCGTTGATCAATCCCTGAGGGATGCGCCATGCATTCGACTTCAATTTCTAACTTCGTTTGAGGTGATTGAATGCACATCTGGCCTATACAGTGACTCGCGGTGGCCTCCCGCTAAACCGAGTCAGTGCTGCTTATCCTCCCAGACAAGTCTGAGACCTGTCTGGTACCAATTTATCGACCCCGGAGAGATGGATGGCTTGGTCAGCCATGAGCGCGAGGTCGAACCAGTGACCTCATGTGCGACGCAGGGCACCTCTAACCACTGCGCCACATGCGCTCTTTACTTTTGCTATCAACCATATCGCACCAATAATCGGTGAGTGTTAAATCAGTTTGTAATGGAATTACCTGTGTCACCTGCCGTCCCGTTGATCATCGAGTGGCTCGGACGAGTACCAGCAACTCTTCCACTTTTCCTATCGAGTGCAAGAGTAGCCCAGTGGGTTTTCCACGCTCTGAGGATTCGCTGGGCATCATATCTTTCTGCTATGCTCTCGTGAAGAAAACGGACCACCGGGTCGGTGGTCGTCCTGTGGAGCGCTTGATATCCCGAGTAATCCGCTCAGTATCGGCTCTCGTTCATGGGGTTCGTAATGGAATAATCTTTCAAATAGCGTTCTGTTGCCGTACAAAGTATATCAGAATATGTCATATTCACGCCCGAAAGTGAACAGCATGAAGGAATGCCACAATATCACGCATAATCCCACACAATGTCCCAAAACGTTACTTTGATGTGAGGAAGGTACTTCGGCAATCGAAATGAGTTCTGTACGGTTGTTTTTGAGGTGGTATGCGCAGTGAAAGAAAGCGGTGAGTGTGTGGAAAAGATGTCTTACTTCCAAGGTAATTGAAATTAAGATCAAAAGACCTTTTCTGTTGAGATTTTGGAACCATTTGGTTGACTGGGTTGCAGTCAAAATGATATTTTCAGGCTTCAAAGAAATGAGCATCTGTCGAAACGTCAGGTGTTCTAAATTATTAGTATTAGGTTTCTCCACAAGTTTTGGCACCAGAGCAATGATCACCAAACTTGATAACATAAAGTAAATAATATTGCATGATTTTGGTATCGTTCAACTGCGCATTTGTTTGCGAACACAACTTGCCTATACTTTCTTTGAGATGAAGCTGTCTTGAAAACATATTCGCTTGCTACTCATGCAGGAGCGGCGCATATGGGAAAACGCTAGTGAAGTGGATTAGACATAATTAATGGAGCTTGGCCATGATACGCTGAGAGAGGACTGCTACGAAGTGGTTCGAGAAGTACGAAGTTGAAGAAAACAATGAGGAGGATCATCCTCGCTTGGGCTGTCCAAAGAAAGCTTCGTCACTCTTGCGCGCAGCTTCACTAGCATTTTCCCCTGCTCGCCAATCGTTCATGAGTAGCAAGCGAAATTGTTCTCACGACAGCTCCACCTTGAAGCAAATTTATGCAACTTATATGTCAAAAATAATGAAAAGAAAATGAGCATTTGGACGATAATAAAAATCGTGTAATTTTAATTACTTCTGGCTAATATATTTACTGTTTGTTGCTTTAGCGCCAAAACTTATGGGACGGACTTATGAAGAGCTTGCGAACCGTGAATTTTTGTAATCATGACAACTAGGTTCGAGAACTTCTTCATCAATAAAGATAAAAACAATTACAATTAGCTTATTTACAACAACAAGAAAAAAGGTTGTCTGTTTCTATAACACAAATATTGGGGCCCAGGGATTGGAGGAACTCTTCATGCATTTTCCGCCTTCTTGTGGTTGTGAAGGAGTTTAACCTGCAAGGAGTTTTCGTTATACTTAAAAAGCTGGTAAGCGGTAGGCACTCGATCTGGCGAATATGGACAGCAAGCAAAACCTCATTAGCAGCGAAACATAGAGGAATGCGCATTAAAATGATATATGCTTATACTTAGATGGTCAGTCTTCACTATTTGTGGGGACCCCAGCACAATTCCAAATGGTATATTGCTGGTTGTGCGTATAATATTCCTTGATTTTCTGACGTAACCTTGCAAGAGCTTATTCAGGTATTAACGATTTTTCTTCCAAGAAATGGATTTCGGCAATGAATCCTTGGCCGGATTTTTTACTAGGTGATTCGGCACGATGTTAGACCGAAAGAAAAAGTGCAAGTAGAGGAAAGAAAATGAACCGAGCCCTCACGGATGATGTTGGAGCCGAAATCCGGAATGATATATATACTGAATTTATTTGGAAGTTTATTCCAATATCAAACGACAAATTTCTACAATACATAGTCCGTCAGTAGTTTTATATCAACCTAATACAGTAACAACTCCGTATTTCCAGGGATCTAGTGGCGATCTGCGTCGGCACTGTGAAATAATTTGACATTTTCTTGTTGACTCAATAGAGTTTGTTCAGTACAATGCAGACAATACTAATCGCTGGCGTTATCAGTCAATTATCAGTTCACCAGTATCAGTAGCGAATTATCAGTCATCCACCAGTCAACTTAGAAAGAAGTCTATCTCGGCTTTTTTAGTTGCCTACATAGACGTCGTCTGGAACGATTGCTGCATTGGCAGCATCGTCAGTTTGAATCGCGTCTTTTCTTAAAATTCTGCTGCTTCTCTTGCCCAATCAAAATACATCGCTGGGCTGTTATCAGTCATCTTCTGCAGACTAAATTCTTGGAGAACCGCCACTGATACTTCTGAGTGAACTTGAGGTTTGCCAACGCCACATAAACGCACCACCACGTCGTTGCGTGAGGTGGTGAGCAGTCTGTAGTTTTGCATGGTTGGTGATACCGGCCATCGGAGAGAAGGTTTTTGCTTCAATCTCCTCCCACGAATTTTCATTACAGTTTTTTGGTGTTTTTTTTTTGTTCTCAGTTCAATCTGCACCATGTTACTTTCACAAAAATCATCACTATCACTAAGAACTACCACATTGTAATTTAAGACGTCTCGCCTGCTTTGTGACTGCGCCGCGATTTGCAGGAGTATCTAACGTGGTACTGAATACACTGCCGTGCCCTACCGTGCGCTGTAGAAAATGAGTTCTAAAACTGGACTTCTGCATTAATGTTGAAAGATATGTCAAAAAAGTTGGGCATGGCTTGTCATCTCATAAATCCATGTTTAAGAAATGAGCGCTTTTTTTTGCCAAATCAGTTACCTCGTGGAAGAACCTTTAATACTAATTTACGCCTAAAACAACACTAAGAAATTTGCCGTGGAGTACTCTGGTAAGGTTTTGCATTAGAAACCTCTCTGCCCATGCTCGCAATCGCTGCTACTTGGTTGCGAAGTGTTCGTCGCACAAGAGCGAGGTGGTGTGCCGTGGGCCTGTCGAACTCGAAGGGGTTAAGACAATGTTTCACTTTTAATTATGAGTGAAAATATCATGCTGTGAAGAAAGCGGTTAGCGAGATATGCCTGAAAGACATTAATTTATACAAATAACCGCTTGACATATCATACAAAAAAGTGATTTTGTTTACATCTTTCATTTGGATATTTCATTTAGAACCCGATGTAGGCGGTTTATTTGGACAACTATAGCCTGCAGAACTAATGTAGTAGTTTGACAATAGAAAGTAAATTTCACATGGCGTAATGATCACCCAGCTCAAGTTGCTGATAGAATATTTCCCTCTAACTCTTAATCTGTCACCTCAGAGATTTTTCGTTGCATTTCTTACTCACTCGGAGGTGCATTCAACAAAGACCACCTTGCAAATTAGTTTAGAAAAGTTTCCCACTACATATATGGAACCTTTTCGATGTGAGAATCTGCTCTTCAGGTGGAGGAATTTGATGCGTTTTTTGAATGCCAGAGTGAGCTCTCAGAATCCAGGATGAATTGCAGTTGAACAACCCTGTTGATAGTGGTAGTGATGGCGCAAGCCTCGTGCCTGGATGAAACTCCTCGCCAAAACTACTGATTACAAAGAAATCCGTTTTGTTAATTTTACCACGACTAATGCTGCAAACGGCTCAGTTTAAGTCGGAATAAAGTTTTGATGTGATAGCAGAAGCTTGATGTACAGATCATGAGCATATGTAATAGACAGTAAACTTGTTAGCTTCCACAGTCATTTCTGCGCTTCGTGATTCTCTATCCGCCTCACAATTTCGTGGAAAATACTTGAGTTGTCCAGCTCATTGATATTGATCACTTAGAAGTACCTACCGCAGCGATTATAAGTGGTGGTGTTAACTAATAAAGCTGAATCAGATAAAACTGGCTTCATAAATAACTAATAGTGGTCAAGAAATGACAAGATGTTGTTGACGTATCGATCATCGTACTGTACTTCGTTCAGTCCAGTATTTTCCTTTAAAAAACTTCAAAAATGTACAGAATAAACATAACATGGTTTGGATATACGTTGTACTTCGTCCGACGTTCGCTGATCAATAAGCTACACCATTTACCTATTTTACCACTAAGAATCTGAAGAATCTCAGTGATCGTCCTCTTTTAAAAAACATGTGGCAGCACTCAGTCCTTGATTGGAAACAATTATCACCTATGCTATGAAGTCGATCCAGAATCAATTTCCGATCTTTTCAGATGCTGCCTTAATGTGATGGAATCAGCGTGAATGAGTGTAATTTTTGATTATAGGGAATATGTAAAGATTTTCATAGTAATCGTGATTATTATTCAGAATTGTAATTATATAACAGATAGTTCAAGTGAATAGAGAAGCATGAAGAAATAACTACATTGTGATAATCTGATAACGTGACAACAAGTTTTAAGCCTTTATAAATAGGGTATAGCCCTCTGCAAAGGATCGGTTGAATCGGAAGGCACCATGTTACTGATGAGCCTGCAAGGGCAGAACAGCAGCCGTCTTGCACTGTAGAAGCGAAGTGTCAGACCTCATTAAAAGCCCAAAACATGTTATTGTGTTATCAGATTATCAGCTCTAATCACGATATCGACACGAATTACCTTTTCCGCTTGTTGCGTTTCAGTTGCCTGTTGTGTTTCAAAGTCTTCGTGAAACACACCTTTTCCCTAAGCCGGACGCTTTGAATAACGGAAAAGACGACGTTCTGGGCGGTTTGCGAAACGCCGACATTCGATCCTCCGAATGTTATATTGTGTGATGTATTTAGATTCACCTGCACCAGTAAACCAGCGCGTACTTTGTGTACAAAATAGAATTAATTGATAAGTTCGTGCTGGCATCAGGCATATCTCTTATGAATTGAGGCTCCTTGTTGGGCAATCCGGAGGGTTCAACTCTTAGCAAGGCCACCGAAGGTGAGAAGGAGTCCTACGGTTTCATCCAAAAAGCGCAGCTAGAAATAAACAGTACCAGAAATGGCAGTCATCTCTATAACACTAGTCGCGAGGTGATGATCTTCCTCTGATCCACAAGGGCCGGGGACTGCGTTAATGTGGTGATTACCTGATGAGGCCCTGGTTGGCGATGTGATTACCTGATGAGGCCCTGGTTGGCGTACCTCAGATTTCTAGGGGGGAAAACAGCTAAACAGCACAGTTACCCTGTGCTGGGGCTCGCACTTTCACTGAAGACGGGCCTTCCATGTATCCAAGTATGTATTGAAAGTGATCTTTTTTAAGCTTTGGTTTGGGTGAAGTTTCTGTCATCTCTCATCGATGACATGCTGAATGCTAGTTGAGCATGCTAAAATCACGAGTGCTGGGATTGGAGTGATGTTTTGTGCTTTGTGACGAGTATTCTCATTAGACTGCACCGATTCCGGTAATCATAGCTATCTCTATCTATCACAGCTGTGGATAGTCAACCAGCAGATCAAGGACGATATAATAAGCCGATCTCACTATGTGAGAAAATAAAAGTCGATCGAAAACAAGAACATTTAACATATGGATGCACGATTACCCAATAATGATTGCGGTGTTTACTAGACAAGCGAAGATATAGCTCATAAAGCACACTTGCCTTGGAAGATAACAAACAGAAAATTATAAAGTTTGAGTATCGATTATACTCGGCATTGTGCAGTAGCGCATATATTTTTGATTAGTCAAACGCCAGGTTTTTATAACAAAATTTGTTCGAACAACTCACTTATCGATGAATTTCACTTTTCCAAAGCCTGAAAAGACCAGGTTGTCTGCAACCTGCTCAGCCAGATATCTCCATAGCTCGAACGGAGGAAACCATCAAACCACGATTTCAAGTGCATTAGAAAGAAAGAAACTTTGTCATACACTCACAACTTTCTCTGAGTTCTCTGCTGAGTTTTGTGCCTGGAGAAGAACCATTCACAGTTCATATGAACTGCGAGTGCACCACTCAATAAAATAAGTCCATACGCACCTAGTAGGGGCACTTGGTTTGGCTTTAAGTTTGCCGACAAAATGTTATTTATAATTCCAAAAAAAAGAATGATTTAAGCTCAAAAAAGGGGTTGGTACGCCCAGGGTCTGCACCGGTGTTTCGGAGGTTCGTCCTCCTCATCAGTGACCCCGCGCCACATTCAGCCCTGCATTGAAGCAAGGAGGGAGGCGTATGTGGCGAAGGCACAGTGTACTATGACACTGTACCATCACCACCTCTCAGTCGAAAGATTTTTGCTGTTAGATCAAAACTATATCAAAAGATCGACTGTTTTGAAGCCCCCAAAAAACATTCAATATAATTTCAAAAAACAGTCGATCTTTTGATATAGGAGCGATATATATAGAGGAGCGCATGTGACGCAGTGGTTAGAGGTGCCCTGCGTCGCACACGGGGTCACTGGTTCGATCTCGCGCTCATGGCTCACCAAGCCATTTTATTGAAGCAACGCTCAAATTCCAATATACCTTACAATTACTATTTAAGCAACATGCCATGTGATCTGGTAATTGGTTCTTATACAACCCGATGCAAGTGTTCCGACCTTACAGTCTCGTCAGTCAGGCAGAACCCGTCGTCTTTTAGTTTGAATTATGAGTTGCAATTATGTTGAGAAAAACTAGTTTAGATTGTAAGGCTCTTTACAGGAACGGTTAATAGCTCTTTTTTCCAACAGTGATGAAACATTGCTATCTGAAGTTCACAAAACATATCCTTTCCTTGCTTGTTAAAGTTTGTGCTTCATGGAACAAATTGACTGAACATAATGGATTTCGTTCATTAGGGCGCAAGATGCGTTTGATTGTCGCTTTTACTTGGAAGTTTTCAAAACTTGTACAAGTAATCTTCCAAAACTTTTCAAGAGTTTTTTCAAAAATAGGGCTATATTTCTTCTAAAGTCTGTCATGGTCTTCAAGTATCGGATGCTCTAATCATCCAAAAAATTATCGTTAACTGTCCAGTAACGAGTGTTGTTGCCAATATTTCGAATAGGAATGTAGGTTATTCTAAGAAGGTCATCGTTGCACGTAGTTGAATTACTTTTTGCACTGCACACTTTTTGATTAAAGATTTCGTTGTTCAATTTTTCACGGTGAAGCGGGTCAATTGCTTTATTACTAAGTTCGTTTTCTTTGAGCACTTGCTTTTGTGGAGAGGAAATGATGGCTCCGATTAGTGGAATATGAGCACAAGTCGTTACACTTCGTGAAACTGCTGGCAAGACTGTTCAACTTCATGCTCACAAGTTTAAGATTAAATGTTGCTTAACCAGTCTTCTGAACTCTTCTTGATGAGTTTATGATAATACTGGGTATGCTTGTATTGATGAGTTTATAATTAGTTGATTGCTGTCTTATTTGATTATCCGCTGTTTGATTATGCTACTGTTTGATCGCAGTTATGCTTATTAGTCATTTAATGTTGCCTTTTGTTCTTGCTTATGTTATAGTGTGATTTTTTGATGTTGGAAGTTTTGTGATTCATTACTTCATATTAAATTTGAACAATCAACTTCCTTCAGTGGTATAACATACTGGAAATAATTGTATCCAATGTTTTCTATAGACTTTGGATTGACAATTTAGAAAAGTCAAGTCTTCAACCATTGGTTTTATGTAGGACAGATACGAATACGAATAAAGCTTAACGATACGGAAGCATGTGGAGTTACTTACTTGGATACTTGGATGCTCGGTCTTCACAAATTGTGCGAACCTCACCACCTTTTCCATTCGTTTCTTCTTTGCGTGATTGTCCTCCATGATGGCGACTGATTCGAGCTCGGTGGCTGTAGTGCGTTTCGTAGTTTGCATGCGGAGTTACGAAACGTAATCGTTCCCATGGTTTCCCTGGATTTATAAGCATGTCTCAAAGGTATTTGTGAAGCCCAGTATATGATTTCGTACGAGAAGTTTAATGATAGGAGAATCATGCTGAATGGAGTAATGTTTTCTTGAAAAATGCTGTCTTGAAACACGTTACTTTTCATCGCATCTATCGTTAATAAATCTTACGAGATCTTATAGCGACGTTTCGTTCTTTATGTATTCCTCCAAATACGATTAGTTAATTACATCCTGTTCATAGCCATTATTTAAGAAAATTATCGCGTTCTTTACTGAGTAATGTAAAACGGTGTCATTCGGATTCTATATTTATAAACAAGGCTGATTTCGAAAGCATTTCAAAAACAGATAGACATGAAAACCCAAGTGCAGCATTGGTCAACTGTGTAACTAACTACCAAGGCCCGATTGCGGAGAAGCGAGACCCACTTTGTCAACTGTTAACTGCTTGATAATGAAGAAAGAACGTCGCGTCGGAGGACAATGGCCGTTGATTTTCGTTATTGTCTATTATCAATGGTACTTACTGTATCGATGCAATCCTCTATTGACGATTCCGCTTTAAAATTTTATTTCTCGATCCGTCTCCACATTAATGTGTGGAAACTAAAAATAGTTGCAATTCGATTTATCTATTCACATCTATCATTCGCAAAAGTCTCCTCATAGTTTACGTGCTGCCACGGCTGTTGGTTGAGGACTGTCGTCTTTTTCATGAAAGTCCTTGAATGATGGTCGAGTCGATTCTCCCTGAAGTCACTAGTAGCCGCGCTCCAACGTTCCTATCCGAATTGCAAGTAGTGGTCCTTTTCCGTAGTCTAGCACTGTTTCTCTGTTCGCTAAAAGATGAGAAGTTTGGAGAGCCTTGTCGTGGTTGAACCTCGTACCGTGCTCTTAATGACCGGTATCAGCGCCGGTGCTCCAATCGTCTCTCTGCAGTGTAAATATAGCACATTAATAGTATATTCCTCGTCTTCACGCGTTAACTGAATTGTAACGCTCCAAATTCAATTGCTTTATTGCATGATCTCTTTATTCTAGATGTTTTACCACATCATCATGACTGGGAGGTGTTTGACTGTAGGATTACTAATTTACGCTGGAGGATTCAACTCTTAGCAAGGCCACTGAAGTTGAAAAGGAGTACCATGGTTCCATCCAAAAAGCACAGCTAAGAATAAACAGTACCAGAAATGGCAGCCATCTTGGCAGCACTAGTCGCGAGTGATGATCTCCCTCTGATTCACAAGAGCCGGAGACCGCTTTAATGTGGTGATGACCTGATGAGGCGCCGGTTAGGCGTACTTCGGATTTCCAGGGGGCAAAACAGCTAAACCAATACAGTATCCCTGTGCTGGGGCTCGCACTAGCACTGAAGACAGGCCTTCCATGTATCCAAGTATGCATTGAATTTTCTTTTAGGTGAAAGCAATCTAATTTAAGCTTCGGTTTGAGTGAAGTTTCTGTCATCTCTCATCGGTGAAATGCTGAATTCTAGTTGAGCATGCTGAAATCACGAGTGCTGGGATTGGAATGATGTTTTGTGATTTAGTCAACCAAACGATCAAGTACGATACAATAGGCCGATCTCACCATGTGAGATAATGAAAATCTATCGAAAACATGGACATCTAACATATGGATGCACGACTACCCAATAATTAGTGAGGTATTTTCTAGACAAGCGAAGATATAGCTCTTAAAGCATATTTGTTTTGGAAGATAACAAACAGAAAATTATGAAAATCGAGTTTCGATTATACTCGGCATTGTGCAGTAGTGCATATATTTTTGATTAGTCAAACGCCAGGTTTTTATAACAAAATTTGTTCGAACAACTCACTTATCGATGAATTTCACTTTTCCAATGCCTGAAAAGACCAGGTTGTCTGCAACCTGCTCAGCCAAAAATCCCCATAACCCGAACGAAAGAAACCATCAAACCTCGATTTCAAATGCATTAGAAACAAAGGAGCTTTGCCATACACTCACAGCTTTCTCTGAGTTCTCTGCTGAGCTTTGTGCATGGAGACAAACCATTCAGAGTTCATATGAACTGCGAATGCACCACTCAATAAAATAAGTTACTCACCTAGTAGGGGCACTTGGTTTGGCTTTAAGTTCGCCGACAAAATGTTATTTATAGTACAGCTTACGGAAGTTACCGGGCCCTCAGACCATAATTCTATCGAGGAAAAGGTCCCATTTATCCAGA
This sequence comes from Parelaphostrongylus tenuis, assembly GCA_019055375.1. NCBI lineage: Eukaryota > Metazoa > Nematoda > Chromadorea > Rhabditida > Metastrongylidae > Parelaphostrongylus > Parelaphostrongylus tenuis. The sequence continues at coordinate 17,161 of JAHQIW010000439.1, forward strand.
TTACCTGAGTTCGTGTACGATTAACCTAATCGTAAAGCATGCGGGAACGAATAGGTTGATGGCACGGTCAATGGATGCTAATATTGCGCGATTGGTCTCTTCAGTGGAAGATTTATAAAGAGCGCTGAGTATGTTGAAAAGTTGATTTGCCTTTATGCGATTGAATTCTAGGTTTAGACCGCTTTTCTGATGAAGTGATAGAGGTGTTTGGTAGGATGTAGACAACCCAGTCTTTCCAAGCTGCGAAAGGCGAAACCGCCCAAACGCTAACTGCTTAAATAAGTTGTTTTACAGCAACCTTGTTTCTAACATGAAAAGAAATGACTGAGATTTGATATTAAGTTTATCAGACAGAGTGGGCATATCGTACTTGAAAACACTACTTAAAGAATATAATCTCAATGATCGGCTCCGTGTTTTTGAAGAGCGTGAGTCGCAATGTAAAAAGCCAGCTATGCAGAGCTTAGATGCTTAGATGAGTCTTCTCGTTCAGTCTGATGCTACAGAATTCCTTCTCTTTTTCACCTTCTGGGATGCTCAACATTTACCCAGAATTAGAAAAACATGTATCACAGCATTCACAGAATTATTTTGAAGGGAATGTTGCTGTAGTTGGCCAATCAAAAAATGCTAAGTTGTTGTCATTTTGTATTATCCTCGAAGGATTGACAGATCACTAGACTAGGATTCGCCATGTGAATAGACAGGGTTTGAAAAGGATTTAGTATTCTAGACCACTTTACACAATTACAAGACTCATTGAAGTTTTACGAGAGTATTGGAGGCCGCTGTGCCTTACTTTCATTGGTCTGAATGTTTTCGCTTCAGTTGAAACAGAACTAGTCATAGAAGTTCTGGACAGCCAAGACTGTCCCTCGTCAGTGCATGACGATTTTTTGCGAGCTACTTAAGAATTTCACAATCAACATATCACCATTCTATGATAATATGGTGATCCTTATAGAAAAGGGGTTCGGCAAAGCGATACCATCTTGCCAAAATTATGCAATGCCACCCTCCAAAACGTCGTACGTACATTAGAGTAGGACAATATGGGAGTGAAAATCAATGGTAAACATCTCGCAACGTATCATTTAGACTGCTTGAAATTTATAAACCGATCTCATTCCCTAAACAGGAACTTTTCACTGAAGTGTTAGTAATCATTCGAAAGTCTGAATCTCTGGCTACCCCACGTCGCCAGTTTCCACAACACCCTTCTATAACGCTGTGAAATCCAGGATAAAATTATGTTTCACACTCGCCTTTCACCTTCATTTTTATCATGCGTATAATTCGCTAGGAGCACGAAAAGCAAATCACCGTGCACAAAATTTTTCGCAGTATCAGAATCATACGTTTTTGTCTGAAAATTTGTTGATGCAGTGGGAAAATTCCATTTGATTAACAGTACTCCAAACGCAATCGATTGCTCCGCCTCCGCTCCGTTAATTAAATGGTAAACAAGGTTGCCGAAAATGTAGAACTCCGTTGACTTTCTTTTCAACGGTATTTTCAGAAAATAGGGGCAGCGTTGAAATCACTGGAAGCTGCGACACCGATTGATTACTAATAGCCTTAATAAACACATTTTTCAGTTTTTCGAAGCTTGTGATATCAAATGAGAGCTGGCATTCTAAGGAAGGAGTTAGGCCAGCGAAATATGTAGCAGGATAAAAAAAAACACGTGGTGGTGTGAAACAATCTTATTTTGGATTTTACAACGCTGTGAATGAGTGCTTTGAATAAACGACTACGTAGGGCTCTGGCCAGGTAATCAATCTTTCCAATGATTACTAACACTTCTATGGAATGTTCCTGTCCATTGAACGAGATCGGTTCATAAATTTGTCGCTGTCTAACTTATAAATACTATCATTTATATCACTTTCGCTTCGGCGATTACATTGCTTTTATAACACCGAACATCAGACAAGCAGAACGAATTCTGACCGATTTCGGCAATGCCAGTGGAAAGATTGGTTTTTGACTAAATCTAAAAAAACAATGGTTCTGAGAAACGGATTAGTTTTGAATTTCACGCTCAATGGTATGAATATCTCCGCATGCTCCAGCTGCTTTTATCTGGGTTGCAAAGTAGATTTGATGAACAACTTAGTTCCACAGTACATCAAGAGGAAACAAGAGGCTTGAGGAGCATTAAAGATCATCGAGAATGTAGTGAAGAAAGCAACGAACGTCCGTCTCTGTGACCACCTTTTCGACTCAACGATTATCCCTGCCCTAAATTATGCAGCAGAAGCCTGGTCTCTACTTGTGCAGGATGGTAGATCACACGGTGTTGATGAAGGGCGCAGTCGAAAAGTAGATGCTAGGAGTATACCGTGTCTCGCAAATGAGGGAAAGCATCTAGAGTTCTGACCTAATTCAATGATTGAACAAAGATTCCGTTCTAAGAGCCAGCCTATCGGAGACAAGTTGGGCAGGACATGTAATGCGCTTCAGCGACAACTGATGAACGAGAGCCGTTACCGGCTGAATTCCTCGGAACGTTAAGCGCACCAAAAAGACCATCTACCAAATGGTCTGAGTTCTTCACAAAAGTCTAGTAGAAAGCTATGATGCTCAATGAATTTTTGAGCGAGAAGGACACACTGGGCTACTCTTGAGCGCGGTAGGAAAAGATAGAAGTACTATTGCTGCTTATTCGTGCCACTCGACGAAGTGAGGCAGAGGGAGCCGCGTCGGCGGAGAAATGAGCAGATAGACCTCAAAATGAAGCAGTAAATACTACAGTTCTTATCGTTTAAAGCGAAACAGTGATAGCTAATAGAGCTACAAATGCACCTTGCTCGTCTTATAAGTAATCATTTTAGAAGATGTTTTAATCTCTTTTGGATCTATTCGTCCAAGGTCGTGTTTCAGTAAGTAACTCTCCTTTCAATGGCAAAATGATCCATGTTCAACGTCACACGCATAATCTTCTGAATCATAAAAGCATAATATTCCAAAAACACTCGAATTACAGAGTAAATGAAATGAAAATCAGTGCCTCAAGAGACATTTGTCGTTATTTGCATGACGCCTTTATATTTACGGATCCTAGCATTTCTTGCACTCGATTTACTTTTTCACATCCACCATCTACCAAAGTCTTTTGAGTTTCTAAAATTATATCTCTCTTTAGAAGTCTCATATGTTTAGCAAATCAAAGTTAAAGTGCGTGGTTTCGGCTGCTGCTGAAGAGAAATAGCCTTCGTCATAAATGTATTTCAGTCTTTGTCGCATCTACTTAGAATCTTGGAATAATTACATTCTCGGCTGTTCCCAAGGCAGATATGGTAAGTCTGGCGAATTGTATATGGAATCAGCCAGAGTATGAGCAGGTTGGACCTTTTAGTGTACTCATATGCACAGCTACCGCTACAATACCCTCCCTGAAAACAATTTTCCAAGAGGATCGTTGTAATGGTTCAAATAGTGAGTTTTGCACATGGTGTACGACTGTTGTTACTGGGCTTCCGAGGATTTTCAATTTAACGTTTCTCTTTCCATCCAAGCGGGCAATCCGCGAGCTTTATCAATACAGAATGAGGCTTGATGGCTGCACCAAACTTCTGTCAAAGCTATGGACTTTAGTAACACGTTTATTGTGCTAAGTATTTTTTGCAGTGAATGAAAGCTTCTCATCGGCTCAGAGAACAATAAATGTAAGGTGATCTGCCTGATGTACATCTTTTTTTGTCATACAAAAATACCTGTCGTCATAAACTCATAGCAGCGAGAAGCATTACTATTAAGACGTACTGGTTTTTGCATGAACCAGTCGACAGCATTCCGAGCGCATTCTGTCATTTATAATGCGACTGCTATCAAAGTGACCTTGGGGAGAACTTTTACGATGTGTCATCATTGTGTGCTATTTGTTGACCATCTTAACCCATTGTTTGTGATGGTACTCTCTTTTTTAGTTTGTAGATTTGCTTTTAATAATAGGAAGTGAACTTTTTTTATCCCGCTGGTCTATGATCATGAAAAGCATGGAACGATGCGGATTACTGATCTCTCAATGGCACGTGATAACAGCTTAACAAAAACAGTATCTTTACGGATTGGCACTTATTATGCAATATCACGGCATTTAAGCGGATACGAAGACCATTTCCTAGTGGGGCACGTCGATCGGTACTGTTTTACATCTACATACGGATTTCTATGCAAAAATTGAATTCTTAAGCCAAATTTTTGATTTCGTAACTCTCTGTTTGACCGCTGTTGCATTTCGTTTCCTCTAGTTACCTACTGCCTCGTTTGCTTCAAGAAGAGTGTACGTGAGTGTCGTAATGAAATATACAGCTAGTTTCATTCCCACGCTTCACCTATCAAAGCGCGGAAGAGTTCGACCGAATCATGCCGTTCTGGAAGAGTCCAGGCAAGAGTAAGCTAATGTCATGTCAGAGTCGGACCGGCATTTTTCTGTGGTTACTCTTTGAAACAATTTTAAAATGTCATATCGTTCGTTCTGAGTGTTTTCTTGAAACCACGCTAGGATTTCAATATATCTGGCAATTATTTTTTGAGCCATTCATGTGGTCTGTTATATGGGAAACTTATAAAGCCTCAATACACATGTTTCGGCCTTGACAGCCTCATCACTTGGGCAGTACTTTTTGTCTTAGTCAATTTTCTTGGGGGAGAGAACCCAACCCCCTCAGATAGAGAGCGGAATGGCATGATATCTCATAAATAAAAACCAAGAGCAATCGAGTGTATAACACTGCCGATATAGTAATTTCTTTCACTTAAAGGCGCGTGTAAATAGTACGTCGTCGCCTGCTCTATGTGTGGGGGTTGGGTTACCTCCAAGAGGATTGGCTAAGAGGAAGGGGACTGCCCAACTGACTGGGCTACCAAGGCCGAAACAAGTGTATTAAGCTCTATAAGTGCTCGTAGTAGACCACAAGAATGATTCAAAATATTATCATCTCGCATATTGGAATTCATAAATCGTCTGATAGAATGCTTTTAGCGTTTCAAGAGCTCTGGAGCGGCATTTCGGGTGCTACGTTTCGACGTTACTCACACGGCTCATCAGTAGCACATGCCTTTCGGTTCACCCCTATATACGTCCATTCTATCAGACGATCTTGAATTTTGAGCGAAGTCTCATCTAGTCTATTGCAAGGTATTGCTATATGCTTAGCCCTACCAATTCTAAAAAGCTTTCATGGGGGGAAGTGTGAAGGGTTTTATGCCGGACAAACAAGCGTTAGATGAACGGCTCTGGGACGTGGCAAAGACAACTACAGTCTTTGTTGGTATCCGCAGGTCACTGTTCACACAACGATTGATATTTCATAAGACATGGCATAAGTGAGCATCTTGCCTAAAGTCATAACAGGTTGTGTGTAAAGGGCACTGCCATAATGGAAGGGTCGTCGGTTTAATATCAGATCATCGACAAATTAGACTCCCCATTTCTCGTGGATCAGGTATTTGGTTTTCAAAGCGACATCATAGTATATAGGTGGGTTACCGCCGAAAGTTGAGACAGGTTGTTTCTGATTATAACAAAATGAATGGAAAACCGATCTCATTCGCTGGAGAAAGAGTTTCTGTAGGAGTGTTAGTATCCATTCGAAAGCTGAAGTTTTAGGCTACAGCCCCACACTGCCGATTTTTCAAAACACACTTTTATAGCGCTGTGATCTCCACACAAATATCGAGAATCGGCGACATGGTGCTCTAGTCTGAAGTCTCAGCTTTTGAATGATCACTGACACTTCTATGAGAACTTCTCCAACGAATTAGCTCGGTTTTTCATTTGTTCACTTATAATTAGAAGGAATCCTATTATTGACCAACTACCTTTCAATCCTTCAGGCAAATTCCTTATTTTACATATACACAACCCGTCATCACAGGTTTTTTGTGTGAGGATCCCAGTACTTCCAGTGATCGATTCGCTTTTCGTCTTCTTCTTGAATGACGTAGAATACTGGTCAAGCATGTTTCCTTGCAATCTCGGAAATAGTCCGGCCGTGGCGTTTCATAGCGCGTCCTTGTTGACTGCCGGAGGGTGTTGGGAGGAGAAGCTCGGATCCACGAGCGCCACGACGAGCATCACAAGCTTCCTGCTACGCAAGCCTCCCGTCCGTCGTTCGTATGTACGTATATACCTAAGAGAATTGAGTGGTGAGCAAAAACGCAGCCTCAGATGGAAATCGAACCCGCGCTGCATCCATCACTACCATTAGATCACCGAGGCACATTTGCGCCGCCACTCATTCTTCAGCGTTCAGCGCTGGAAAATTCAAAATCTGCGTTTTACAAAACCGCGTGTTTTTTTTTTCTCATTTCGCTTGTATTTCGCTGAACACTTCTTCAGGGTGCTAGTACTTATGCAATAGCACAAATATCAAAGGACTTAAAGATATGTTTGCTTATTGGACAAGCTCTTTTGATAGCGGTGTTGGGGAAATAAAATATATGTGCTTTACAGCTCGCCAAACAGAGCTCTTTCTCTAGACTTTAGTATCATACGATAGCGTAGGTATCAACGATTCCAACGCAGTGCTTGCTTTCTGGAAATACCGTTTAGCTGTAAAAATAAGATCACGTTTTACCTTTTCTCTTGTCTACCGTCTAGTCCGCTGGGTGGGACGCGGCAGGGGTGGGGCGACGCGAGGCCAGTGATCGCGTTGGACATGTAAGTATTCAATTGGAATTTATTTTTTCGCTTTGAAAGAAACTTTCGATAAAACGGCTATATAAAGATACTAAGAAAGTTCTATTACACGTCGATATGCTTTTCGTGCTTCTAGCGAATTATCCGCGTTTAGCATTGAAGGCGCACTGCGGGTATGAAACATAATTTTTTCCTGGATACTATAGGTTGCAAGAGGGTGTCTCAAAAAACCGACCACTTGACTAGGAATCTAGGCTTTTGTAGCCAAAAATCTAAGCTTTTGAATGATTGTTAACAGTCCTATGATAAGTTCTTATGCAGCAATTAAGGTCTAATATTCATTTGTCCCCTTATAACCGAAAAGTATGAGAAATTACTAATGTTCCTCTTATATAGGAAGAACTACAAGATATTCTTATTTGTGTGCTGCATGTGATTCATCGTGTACCGAAGTTCATCTTGTATGCATGAAAAGTGGACAAAATTTGCTACTTCATCTTTTTGGACTACTCGAAATCTCTCTTGAAGCGTTCCGTTATCGAGGCAAAGACTCCAAAGCCGCAGAAATAAGGCAGTTTGTTTTTTTTCCGTGCCTCTCCTTTTCTCTAATCCTTTGCAGATGGCCGTTCGAAAAGATATCTCTTGACTGGCATCATTCATCGGATGAATAAGCTAAAGGTCTTTCTCACTGATGTAGAGCAATGTGCAAAACTTCCTCGTCAGGCTGGACTAGAACCCGCACCTCCTTCTTTTCGGGAATGTGTGCTCTATCTGTTACACTGCTGACGCCCATTTTACACATCGCTCTTTCTATGCTTCAGCGCACCTATCTGCTACCCGCCAGCCGCCAACGGCCTTGCACGGGTAGTCGATTTCGACATCAAATCCAGTCCACGCTCACAGACATTGGGCATTAAAGATCAAGTGATATTCGTGTATATTCAACCGCTTATAGCGGTGGTATAATGTTTCAAATATATACCCATTGATGTAGAGCAATGTGCAAAACTTTCGTGTCAGGCGGGACTAGAAGCGTAGATAGGACGATGTGGAAAGTGGGCGTCAGCAGTGTAACGGAGAGAGCACGCATTCCCGAAAGACGAACGAGGGTAACTGCCCGACTGACGAGATCGCAAGATCGAAACACGTGTATCGGGCTCTATAAGTCATCCCTCTTTGATAGACCACTGACATCCGCGGCTCAAATAATGATTATCAGGCATATTGAAATTTGAGCAGCGGTCTTAAGAAAACACTCGAAACGAACGATATGATATATTGAATATACTAGCCAAGAGCAATCGAGTGTACAGCACTCTGTAATTCGGTGAGAATTTCACTGCACATAGAGTGTAAAACGTCCATCGTCGCTAACTCTTAGTGTGGGGACTGGAGCACCCACAGAGACTAGCGAAAGACGAGAAAGGCTAACTGCCCGACTGACGAGATCGCAAGATCGAAACACGTGTTCGGGCTCTATAAGTCAGCCTTATTGACAGACCACTGACATGCGTTGCTCAAAAATGATTGCAAGGCATACTGAAATTTGAGCAGTGGTCTTAAGAAAGCACTCGAAACCGAAAATATGATCTAAAGTCTATTGCAGATCAGCTGATGGCGTAGGGTGGGAGGTGGGACCGACGATAACTACCACGGAATTTTCAAGGCTCAAGACCAAAGAACATCTAGATAGTAAATGCAAAATAGATAAAACCAAATCTTTAGGTTTACATAAGGCACAACAACACAGCAATAAGGATTTTAATGTGACTGTCAAATGTCCTGTCACAGTGTCAGTGTCACATCCTAGTGCAGAAATCAAAAACATCCACGCTCAAAACTCTTGAGACACATTGGATAAACGCCAAAAACCTCGAAATGAACCGGAAGGACGAATGCGTCATCTTTAACACGAGATCTTGCGCCCATTCTTTTTTTAATCTTTTAACCTAACCTGGCAGCATATAACTAAAACCATCCGGATCATTCAAATAGACTAATACTACATACGCCCATTCTCTGAAGAAGGCGGATCGCCGAAACGTCAGCCGAATTTCTACGACTAACTTACCAACCTCGCGTCCAGCTAATCAAGATAATTTTTCTCGATTTTCATATAAGAATTAATTATGCCGAGGTTTACAAATATCAACTTCTGTGCGATCGCAGCACTATCATTGTTTATCAACATGGTAAGATTACAGAGAGGTGCTCACGCAGATGTTGCGCATTACATATTATAATCTTGGCTACTTGCTATGTTAGACGGCAACAAGGGTTAAGCCGATCTCATTCGTTGGACAAGAACTCTTCATAGGGGTGTCAGTGATCATTCAAAAGCTTAAATCCCTGGCTACAAGTACATTTTGTTGTTTTTGAAACACCCTTTTATAACGCTGTTGTATAGAGAATAAAATTATGTTTGTCACTCGCCTTTCGCTTTTATTTTTACAAGAGTGTGAATCGATGAAAGCACGAAAAGCGTAACAGCTTGTAGAGAATTTTCCGTAGTGTTAGAGTCATGCCTTTTTTATCCAAAGTTTCTGTCGATGCAGTGAAAAATCGTCAATTAATAACAATTGTTTCCGCCATTTTGACACATAGTGCGGTAGATTGCTATGGAGCTACTCGGTAGATCAGGGGATCACCTAACTAACAAGTCGTCACTGCGACTTCCCTTCGCGGTTTACTGAGTTAGGATCCTTTTCGGAGACTTTGTTTACCGGCCAACTAAGGGAACGGGAGAGAGGGGCGATCGCTCGTGTTTGAAATGGTGTTATTCAAGTGGGGATTTTTTCACCATATTGATAGAAACTTTGGATAAGAACGTGGATTCTAATAATACGGAGAGTTGTCTACTCGCTGATATGATCTTCGTGCTTCCAGCGATTTAAGCGCGTGGTAGAAATGAAGGCGAATGGTGAGTGGAAAACAAAATTTTATCCCGGATGCCACAGAGTTTTAATAGAGTGTTTGAAAAACCGGTAACTTATGTTTGTAACCTGAGATTCAAGCTTTCGAATGACTGCTGGAACTCCTATGAGAGATTCCTGTTCAGCAAATGGAATAGGCTTAAATATTTCGCGCCGTCTAACACATAACTATCGAAACTTGTATCAGTCTCCGAGCAATCTAACATGTACTTTTCAGATGTCTCTTATAAGCCAAACACGCCGTTGCTATTGAGTCTTCTCATAAGTTTTAGTATTGAGGCTATTAAGAAACCAGCTCATCAACCAGAATCAATTCCATCGGACTGTTGGTAATCATTCAAAAGCTCAAATTATTGTGAATCCTGGATGTACTTGCTTTTCAAAAAGACCTTTTTATGACGCCGTAGCATTCAAAATAAGGTTATGTTTCACACGCGCTTTGTACTTTCATGACTCATATACTCGTCATTAATAAAGCAGGCTACTTGTGTGAGATATAATTTTATTTTGTATAGTACAGCTCCATATAAAGGTCTTTTGGAAAAGCCAAGTACATTTGTGGATTCGCAGTATTTTAAGCTTTTGAATTATTGCAATCAGTTTGATGGAAGTACTTCTGGTTGATGCATTCGGTGTTTATCGCCTTGTTGCCAAAACTCATGATGAGAACTAATATAATACTTGTCTGACAGCTAACACTACAACCGGAGGTGTCGCCACCTTCGGAGTCTGGAACGATCATATTAAGCACAGCTCACTCACAGAAAACATCTCCATCACTCGAACAGAAGAGGTCTTCGAAACTAGATGTCCCTCCAATTTACTGTTTTTAAGCCTCGCTCTAAACATTCAATATAGGCCATCAGAATATCTGAGGCCTTCTCGAAGTTTGTACGTCAGTGCCTTTCGCACATTTCGGTGGTACCACCCGCTTCATCAGCGCCACCCGTGGCACACTGAGCCTTACCTTGTAGCAAGCATGAAAAGGCGTTAAGGTGATAGCACGTGAAATCGATTAAAAGTGTCCACCTATTTGATAGGAATGACGCCTACATATTCACTTCCAGTCGTGATTCGTCGGCTGAAAAGAAATGGTGATAGCACAATGCGTCCTATGATCACAATGCCTCCCATTCAATTGCTATAAAGTAAGATCCAGTGTGCAACGTGTAGCTTTGATGAAACGGGCGACACCGCTGATTTCCGAGGTTAAACGTAAGCCACCGGCGTAGTAACCTCGGAAAGGTTATATAATCTCACAAATTACATCAATTTAGATCTTAATCGCATTCAGCGTAAAACAACTTTCCAGCGCACTCATCGCTTTTAACGACTTGTCTGTTGAGCTGTCCAAGTGGGAACCAAACGTGCAGAGATCACATGGACTGCGAGTGCACCTCTTTCATCAAAATAAGTCTTATATACTGTGTCCTATCACCTGTGATTACGATGCATTCCTCCCTTCGGTCCATGCTTGAATTGATAGTGTTGTGTATCCAAAACGCTTCCTAGCTTACGCGCTGGTCTTATGTTTAGGAGGGAGCGTAGTGACTTCTACTTCCTAGCTTTTGTGTCCCTAACCTAGTCGAGCCTAGTGGGATACTTCGTTGAGCTATAGTCTTCCCTTGTAAGCGTTTTTCGTAGAACACAAACTGGTCTACTCGTTTCTCCGATGTACTTATCGTCGCATGCCTTGCAAGAGAATGATTGAGAGAAGAAAAAGGAGAAAAGGAAACTTTAAACACAGTTTTTCTTATATTAATCATCGTATATAATCACAGAAACTTCTGCTCAAATTCAAATTGCATTGAATACATTTTTCTGCCAGTTCCGTGAACGTCTTTTTGAACGAGAGCAATTGAGCTATTAATCACACCTCATCGAGAGGGTTCTGGTTACTATGGCTAGTTGCATATCTACTATCCAACATTCTGCTGCTGCATTATTTATCATACACTTCGTTATGGCTGCGAGGTTTTTGAAGCCTATCTAGGTATGCTTGAGATTTTCCTTTTTCTGATTTGTGTAGACTATAAATTCATTTTTGATGAAAACACATCAGTTTCTTCGTCTTGATTTATCAGCTGGCAGAGCAATGTCGCAAAGTGTGCTGAGATTCAAGACTCACTCATTGGGAAAAACATGTGTGGATAGGCTCGGTCTTTCGAGATGTCAGACCACTGTTGCTTTGGCCAGATTGTTAGGTATATTTCTTACCGCTCTGATAATGTTGTTTTAAATCGTCAGTACTTTTCTTAAATCGGGATGCTTTCTATGCCAAAAGTTCTTTTTGCTGTACAAAAATTTTTTACTAAACTATCCAGTAATCATTCAAATAAAATTTTTCCTACTGCGTTGTATCAGCGAAAACTGAATCGAGTTCCATACTTGACGCGTTTCATGGATGGCATGAATTGCGGCGATTGTAGCATTATCCTTGTTTTCTGAAGAGATGTTTTTTTTATTGCGCTGTAGCAGGAAAAATAAAATTGAGTTTCTTACTCGGAGCGCACTTATTGTCGGCTAGGATATGTGGAATGACTGTGGATTGATAGCACGGTTGATCAATCACGCCAGCGACAAACATGTGGCGCGATTTTTGTTATCGGATGTCGGGCTTTCTAACTATGAAGGGAGATTTCCCAGTTTTTTTCACATGTTCATTTGCTTTTCGTTCATTGGCTTCGATTGCTCAGTTCTAGGCTTTTTATGGTATTTTGGCGATATGAAACGAAAATGAAAAGCTTAAGCAATGAGACAACAAGCCAAAGTTTTTTCTACGATTCCAATACAAGAAGCCTAGGAATCTTTACAAAATAACGAAAAAATTTTGGTATTCATATGTTAGACGGCGACAGATAAAAAAGCCGATTTCATTCGCTAAACAAAAGCTTTTAAATGGAGTATAGTTAAAATCATTAGAAGGCTTAAATCTCTGATTAGAACCGCACGTGCCCGTTTTTTTCGAAACACCCTTTCATAACACTGTAGAACCTAAAAAGAAGCTATTTTTCACGAAACCACGTGTTTTCTTATCTCGCTAACATTTCAGTGGACAGAACTTGGTGCTAGCTCTCGTTCGATAGCACAGGTTTCGAAGAGCTCAAAAATCTGTTTGCTTTTTGGACAAGGTCTTTTCATAGCGGTGTAGGAGAAAGGACGAATTTCTGCTTTGCACCTCTTTGCACAGAGCTATTTCTCTAGACTATTCTAATCATTCGCTAGAGTAGGTTTCAATGATTTCAACGATGTGGTTATTTTTTGGAAATATCGTCAGTAGGGAGGATACGATTGAGTTATACAATTTTGGCGAGCTTGTTTATCGGTTAGTCCATAGGGTGGCGGGACGGGTCAATCAATCGATGGCTTGGCCATTGCAATATGAAGGATGCAAATTATTATTTAATTGAGAATTTCTTCTACCTTTTTATGCAACTCCAAAGAAAACGATCACTCAGATACTACGAAAGTTCCTCTACACATCGATATGCTTTTCGTGCTTCCCGCGAAATGTACGCGTGAAAAAATGAAGGCGCGCGGAGGGTGTGGAACATAATTCTATTTTGAGTTTTACAGAGTTATAAAGGGGTCTTTCTAAAAGTCCGGCCACGTGGCGCTCTGTTCAAAAACTTGAGTTTTCGAATAATTACAAACACTCCTATGAAAAAATCCTGCTCAGCGACTGAGACCGGTTTTTAATTTGTCGCCGCCTAACATATAAGCACCAAAACCTTTCATAGTATTAATGGGAATAGGCGCGATAATGCACGCTGCGTATGAAACGTAATTCTATATTCAGTGTTGCAGCTCAGTGAGAAGACTTTTTGTAAAGGCCCGCACAATTTCATGATTACCAACTTCGGAATGACCAGTAAAACACTAACAAAAATCTCTGTTCAGCAAAAGAAAAGCTTTCTAAATAGCACAAGAGCACTCACTCATCGTGACTGAGAAACACTTGTAGTTTATGTTTAGGCAGAAAGTCAACAATTCTAGCAGTATTTTAGAACAGGGTCTCGTGACTCTATACAATATTTCAAGTGGCTATAACGTTAAAAAGACTACCACCTTTGACCAGGCAGTGATGGTTCGTGTTTTATGAAAAGATGAAGCAAATTATTTTAGTTATTATTCGGGCTCATTGATTATAGTGAACACTAACCTTACCTATTGAAGCGAAGAAGTTTTGTGTAGTTTGCTATTATTTTTTAGGCTTGTCTAAATTATTTTATTGTCTATTAGGAACTCGTTCATCACTTGCGTAGTGTGATGTCTGCCACGGTCTCTTTGAAAGATGCCGCAAATGGCCTTTCCAATATATACTGTCTATCACTTTCTACTTCATTGATCAGAAATAAGTCGCAATTTACACACATTCAGATTGCACTTACTGACTTGCAGATACAGATAACTGAGAGTTATCGAGGATCTGCTGCATTAAGAATTGTATGGTTTGAAGTGTTAGCTGAATTGCATTCTGCAGGTGCACATCATGCTAGCAAGATCATCAGACGCTGATTTTCTTCACTCCAAAATACTTGGTACAGTCTAGACGTTGTGCTAAACTGCATTAAAAGCTTTAAAGTTTCCCTCAGATGGCTGCAAATCTCGATCACACTCTAGATTTTAGCAAGCGGCGCGTGATTTTCGTTATTCAATAGAAAACTTTTTCTTCGTTTCGAAAAAAGTTCTGGGTTTCTTGTACATTTTCAGATGCGAAGAAAATCCCAAGCATGAAACGTAACCGTTTTTTTCGCTTCTATAGTGCACTATGAACGCTTTCTCAAATGTCAAAGTAAACGTCAGAATCACTGAGATTTCTGCTATCGAACGAATTCAGTCACCCTAATGAAGTGCTATCTGCAGTTTTCGGCCGTGCAGATAAAGCACGCTGAGTGTGGAGCCTACTTTTTTCAGCTACTACAGCGCATCGAGAAATCTTTTCAGAAGGCCGAACACAGTTTTGGTCAGATTCACAGAAATTTACGCACTGGAATGATTGCCAAGTTCAATAAAGCGACTGTCTGGTTCATCGAAGAAGACCGCGTAAAAGTCGTGTGTTGAAGGCGATGCACGCCTTCCGCAATGGGCTAACAAGAGATACTGAGTTGAAAAAGCTGTTCTTTTATTTGTCTTGCTTACCAAATAAGGAGCAAATCCTCGAAGTAGTAGTGGACAATTGACGATTACTATGAAAGCTCAAGCTGTAAATCATGTTAAAGCTCTACGACAGTGCAGTATTTATAAGGGATAATTACGGCTGGGATCCTACTCAAATCGAGTGTCGTGGACGGATGAGGGAAACTGTAGTACGCAGTAGCACTCAGATTCAGATGTTATTAACTCGTAGCGTATAATTTACAGATCTCGAGCATTGAAACGGTAAACATTGGAGAAGCATAGTGACCTTCAGGCGCCCCCTATGCATAGCTTTGGTATACGCTACCTCTCTCAGCATCTCTTAGAGATTTGCCCATATGCTTTTTATTTCATTAAAAACCGTTGAGCGCGCCTACCTCGGTAGTTAAAGGTGAACTGCGGCGCACACGCGGTAGACGGTTGATACCGCACGCAAGGCTTCCAGCTCTCCACGGTCGATGGTCGGTACTAGACTTGGCTGGGGGGATAACAGCGCTGACTTGATACTTCGGTAGGCCACAGGCAGCTATTGTAAAGGTCACGTATACATTCATTTACCCCTAGCGATGCTTGATGAAGTCGAATGCATGGCCATCCCTTAGGGATCGATCAACGCCGAAGACTTTATCCTTCATCTTTTAACCGGCGTCAGAGGTAACTGAGTGCATGCCATTCTCATACATTGAATCGCTGCAGTCTACCGACATATCGAGTCGGTGTCTGCCACATTAGTGAAAAAGTCTAGTGCCAACTTGTGGGCAACTAGAGTGAGAACTACTGACATGACAAACTTACTGGGGAAAAAAATGATCCAAACATATTCGCATTTTTTGTGGACCTTACTTTTCTTGGAACTTTAATCTAGGCTTGAAAAATAATGGTGCTATTTCGGAAATTCGTAGGTATGTGATGTAACCCCTAGTAATGTCCAGTAATTCATATAGAAATATAATGTGTTCCGTGTTGGCAAAGATCCGCTTGTCTCATAAGTTTTTATTCCAGTTGATAACACTTCTGTACGGATTAAAATGATTTTTTATGATTGCAAGGCGATAGCATCATAGGTTCTTTTCCGTTAGGTAGCACGGGATGAAAAAACGATCCCTTTCTCTGGAATGGAATTTTTTATAAGAATGATGGTAATCATCCGAAAACTCACATCTATGGCTTCTGCGCTACATGCCCGTTTTTGAAAGCACCCTTTTATAACGCTGTAAAATTCATAATACCAATTATTTTTTGTATCGATCGGGCAATTTCACTGTCTTCGTTGGAAGGACGAAAAGCATGTGATTGCGTAGAGGAAATCTTATTGTATTAGAATAACACGTATAATCTGGAGTTTCTTTTGAAACAGAGAAAAAATTCTTAATTGAATAGGAAAAAATCGCACTTCACATGTGTAAGGCACCAACGCCATCGATCGATCTTCGTGTTGAGGCCGCGGGCATGCCCCCATGCCCCTCTACACCCTTAGCCGTACATTGTCCAAAAAACATGATGCATGTATGAGAATCAATCCTATTCTCCCTGGTGCACTGCAGAGAAACGGTACTTCCAGAAATATGAAAAAGAAAAAAGAAATAGAAATATGTCTGGCGAGAAATATGCGCATATGAAACACGAGTGATGTCTTTTTTGCTGAAGTGGCATAAAAAGGCACTTTCAAAAAGCCAATTAGCGCGCTAGCAAGACATTTAACCTTTCGAGTCGCTACTAGATGTGCCGTGGAAAGTCTTTACCTAGCGTATGGGATAGTTTCTTAATCCCGTGCATTATTAACGCAAAAGTACCGCATCTTGTAGCCACACTATGAGTTCAAATCACTTTATTGAATCCTGAATGTGTTGATCATTTATTTATGTGGCGGCGAAAATTTCTTACCTCCCAGGCAACTAGCATGCGGAAGCTGCAGTTTGTTATGCGCACGCTCTTGCTATCGTAGCTAAAGAACTTGCTGGAAAAGGTTGGTTGTAATGTGGTTTATCATCCAAACTTATTCGCGGACAATTACTAATAATCAATCTTATTCAATAATTATTTGTAATAATTTTATTATATTATTATATCTATTTTTATCTATTTATTTGATATGATTATTATTATTCATTTGCAATAATATTCAATACTAATAATGATTGATAATTGTTTTATTTCATGTTTTCCTTGATAAACGAAATGCGAGGTTGTCAATAATATGATTTAATCGATGAGCTGACGCTTTTGGCTGTTTACCCTTCTTTAGAGCCTGGAAAGATAAGATTGCCCATAAGCCAGTCAGTCAAAGACCTCCTTAGTACTAAAAAAATCACTAAACCTCGATTTCACCAGGGTCGAGCCTGGAATATGTTTTTAACATAATCACCACTTTCTATGAGTCTTTTCACTGAGATCTCCAATCGAAAACTGACCGTGCAGAGACAGCAAGGACTACCAGCGCAGGGAAAATCTAGAGAGCAAGTCACGTCACCTTCACATATGAACATTGAACTTCGGGACGTACGATTTGAGAAGCACCTTAGAAAAGCGCTATAAATTAAGCTTGAACCTCAAGAAAAAATGCCTCTTTATCACCCATAGTATGACCGAATATATAAGACTGTTATTTTGATGTGGTACGTGCATTCTAGGTCCATTTGATCTCTGCCCAGTTGGTATCCTGGAAACACAGTGGAGGTTGATTAAAATCAGTGGGTACGTCGAAGCTTGTTTAATCCTTAATGCAATTAAATTTGCGCTTGGTGATGTATTCTAATAAAGTAATGGAGATTTTTTCGCCCAATGGATTGTGGGCAACCTGATCCTTCCAGGCTCTGAAGAAGGCGAAATCACTAAAACAGCTGTTCGAATAAATGTATATAACAACCTAGCGTTTGGCTTACAAAAAAAAATCTGCGATTTATTGAAAGGTTCTGTGGGTAACAAAGAGTTGGTCTTCGATTTTACTGTCTTATGTTATTGTTCCAAATGTATCTTCTTCGTGTAGTACTTAGCCACTTAATGACTTTTCTGGGCTGTTTTATTCCTCTGTTTTATACCGAAGTTTTGCGCGTTCGTACACGTGAGTCTCTAAGTTGAAACTAGTAAGGCCTTGCATAATTTTCATCTTATAAATTGACTCATTAATGCTTTTCGTGCTTTTGAACCTCTTCAGTCAAGTAAGTGTTGTTGAGTGTTATCAATAGACATTGTTAGAGGTTACTGTAGGAACTGGAAGCGATTTCATAAATATGCCATCAATTAATAGATTCTTTTACAAATTGAGAAGTCGGCAAAGTTGACTGGTCAGCGTTTGAATGGATCAGCTCATCAGTGATGCTGAAGAAGGTACCGCAGAGCCAGAGGGAAGCGTTCAACCGGCCGGTTTCTCGCTGGTTCGTATCAATTAATACAATTTTATTGTGTTGTGTGTTTCACAAATACTTTCCATTATTGTACGCTTTTGTGGGATAAATGTGAAAGAGTTTTAACTTGGCCAAAAAACCTTCAGGAAAATTTGGCTATTAAAATGAACAATCCGCCCAGGCTCTCACTCTTTCGGAGAGGTATGAAGCGATTGGACCACTGTATCGCTTAATCATACCAATGTATGAAAGGACGAACATTCTCAGGTTGCTTTTTGTTAGTTCGCTCTTCACAGAATAAATTTTTTATTTTCTCCAAAATGGATACAAGATAAATCTGTTATTTTCATTTTTCGAAATATTTGTTGTTACATATATAGAACTCCGTTTAACCCACTGAGGACGGCAGTTGCTCGATCGCGCAACGAGATTCTCAAGCGGTGCCCAATTTCCGTTATCTAATTATGGTTTCTTTTCCGATTTGAACAAAAGCTTCGGGTTTTTTTCTGTGTTACTGTGATACTTAATGATTTTCTCCACATTATCTTACATTGCGAAGGAAACTCCGATGGTGAAACGTGACATTGTTTCCATCGTACAACGTTATATGAAATTGTTTATGAAAATTGAACATTATTTCAAAATCATTGAGAATGGAGCTATCGTCGGACTACAAAAACTTTAATTATTTGGGAGAATCTATTTAAAGGCTCCAGCCGAGTAAGCGAAGAAAGTCAAGCTTAAATATTAATATTGTTTTTGCTGCTTTGGCCCCATAAAAGTAGTTTTTTTCCAAAGACAGAACGCATTGTTTTTTAAGCTAGCGAATGACTACCAAAACTTTGATGGATAATTTTGATCTGGTGAAAAGCTTAGGAAACAATCATGCATTCAATGGGATGCACTGATTCCCTAAAAGGTTAATGATTGACTTTAATCACTAACCTCTTACCTTTTACAACATCTTCAGTCACTGGTGGAATTATGCAGAGCTACAGCAAGCATATAGCCGTGCCGCCGAAGTCAAAGCAAGTGGTAAACGACATCTTGGTACTTATTTTCGGATCAATTCAGTGGTGAAAATCTTCGAAAGTGAGCAAAGTTTTTGTTTACAAACCACGCTACAAGCATTGTCATGCAGAGCGGCCATTAACTGGTGAACATTGAGGGTAGTGGGATGCCAAATAAGTCTGGATTTCATTGTCACGTTTAGAAATTTTAGTTGTTAACAGAGATTAGTTTTTCGTGTCAGCATGAATGTTGCAAGAGAGAAAGCATGTAGTTCTGTTAACGAAACAGCAAAGTAATGATCGCTCATTTGCAGACAAGATCATTGCACTGATTGGATTTATCGAGAAAGTGGTCTAGTATCACTGTTAGAGGTGTGCATACAATTTCGTGAGTATTGTAGGCAATTATAGGATATGATCGAATTCAAGTGCAGCTAGTGCTTGAGGTTTGTTCTTCTGATAACTAAACACTGTCTTTCTCACTAGTAGCGGCTGTGAACCGGTAGTATCCTGCGTAGCAGCTTGGAAATGGAACCTTTATCTTGACACCCTACAGCGAATATATTCGCTACCACGTGATAGTTCCATGAGAGAGCGCAGGAGCGCCCTCGGAGTACGTAGCAGTTAACTCAGCTTCGTGCTGCGAGCTAACCAGGCCTCAGAAGAGTTTTATTTCTTCCCTGTAGCGTTTTGAAAGAGATCTGTGGAGACGAACTTCTCTTGATGACTTTTGGACTTACAATTTTTAACTTCACTGCTTAATTCATTTTCAACTTTCGTAATCTCATTTTTGGTAAGCTAGCGTGAAGGTATTGGATTGGGTGGTTGCTGTACTGCCAATGTTGTCTATAGTTGCACCTCCCAAGATCCTTTCTAATGATTTGAATAAATTTTGGTACTGGTGCTCAATGTTTTGAACCTAGCGGCACTCTCTCCTTTTCACAAAGAGAAAACTCTTTTGAAGATTCCGATTGCTTGGTCACGTATAGAATCTTGAAACAATGCCACATCGCTTGAGCAAAACCTTTAGTTGATTTATCATGTGCTTTATGTTATAATGGTACTTTTCACTGATGGAGTGCTTCTGGCGCAGAGGTTCAAACAACACAAAGGTGGTCGTTAGATCAATCCAGCTTCTCAAGGGCACCAAACAATCTATCCTATTAGGGTCGACAGATTTCTAGAAGTCTACCTGAGAGGATACTAGCACTTATTTTATACACAACTAGACCCTCATATGTTTTCGTATATTTCATATTTGCTTTCAGCCACCTCATACGGTGGTGCTTAATGAAGACGAATTTGTTTTGGATCCCTAAAGGATTGGTCAAAATTGAAAGCATTATCGATTTAGTACTCTCCATTGGTAGACTTTCACTTTCATCGCTGACATAGGTGCTTTTGCAACTGTGAGCTTGCCATGAATGTTTGGTCATAGTCTTCGTGATAGATTCAGTAAGCTTTTCTGTTTATTCTATCTTAAGACCTCTGTCTCAAAGTGTCGTTATTTAGACGTTCCTCTGTGTTTAGTTTTAGCGTTAAATCTCCAACGATGATCTGAGTGCGTGAATGGACTTTGATTTTGACTTCATCTTCGTCGTAGCTCAATACTACCATATAAACAACGTAGATAATCGGAGTTGATATTGATCCGCATCCTCTAAGCGTAAGCGTCCTACTCAAATTGTCAGGTTTTCAACGATTCTTTCCATCGCTAAACTTGTGTTGAGGATAGCGCCTTCTCGCTCTGACTTTTCTCTAATGCATATGTTGATGAATGGTTTTTTTTTCCGATATTACTGATGAATTAGATGGCCATTGTCTTTTCTCATTCAGTCTCACGACATCATACTATATATTAGGTAAACAGATATAACTCCGCTGTTTTTTTTTTGTTGTAACAATAGCAATAATAAAGACATGTAAAATCATCTTTTATTTGAAAGTGCGTTAAAAATGCTATTTATTTGATTGTCTTTTATATGCAAAAAAATTCATAACATAGTTTTATAGGACTCAAAAGATAATGGCTTTTGTACCCGGAAAACGCCATTTGCGGGAATATTGCCTTGCAGATTTATTAACCAAAAGTCATTGAAATTGCTCGATTTTGGCGTCGTTCTGTTACACATTTTTGCAGACATTTTAGTATATAATTTGACTGTACATGCTTTAAGATAGAGCTAGCTTCAAGCTCCACCAATCTTGTTCGCCGCTTCACTAACAACGTTCCCTACGCGCCATCCTTGCATGAGTAGCAAGCAAATTTGTTCCCACGATAGCTCCATCTCATAGCAAGTGTAGACAAGTTGCATACCAAGATGTCCGCAAGTAAATGCACAATTGATCTATACCAGAGTCAAACAATGTCAATTACTTTTGGTTAATAAATCTGAAGTAATGTTCCTGTAAATGGCGTTTCTTGTGTATAAAGTCGTCATCCTCAGAGTCCCATAGAAGCCATCATATAAAATAGTTTGTATGTAAAAAAATGCGAATAAATAGCGTTTTTAACGCACTGTCAAGCTAAAGAAAAAACTTGCACGTTTTTTATTTTTACTATTATTACAGCAAAAAAAAACGGCGAAGTCATATTTGTACACCTAATGCTTCATGACTGCATGGTCAGATCTTTCGTAAAGAATTTGAATGCATGTGAATATAAATTATAGATACACATCGTCACGTTAATTTACGAGATTCGGGCAACATAGGGGCCTGGAATTTTAGCAACTCTTTGAACTTTCTTTCTCAGCGCGGACGTATCGGCGACTCTTTCGGTAGGGAATGAGGGTCAGTAGTACTAATGTATTTAACTGTAGGTGTTCGTAATTATGTGTATCCACTTGGCTAAACTGTGAACGTAGAAGGCGTATATACTCACAAGATTTTGTCAGTCTTTCCGTGGAGTAAATTTGGAGCTTATTTATTGGAGGTGAGTCTTTAGCGTCTCTGAATGTACTTCTCAATCGACCATTCTGTCTCACAGAATACAAAGAGAGTATGCGCCAAAGTGACGCAGGAGAAGCAGTGAAGCTCTATCCTCTGCATTCACTCCCGTATCGCAGAAACAAGATTTTGCTTTTATTCGCGTTTGGCCACCTATCTGCCACCCAAGAACGCAGCAAGTGGGTTCACTAGGAACTCTGTAAAGCTACCTCTTTGAGAGCAAAAGCCAAGCATAGTATAAAGAGTTCTTTTCTGTTAGACGGCATGGGATAGAGAAACGTCCACTCTCGCTTTATCAAAATTTTTATGAGAGTGCTAGTTATTCTTTCAAAGCTTGAATCTCTCGCTATTGCGTTAAATGGCCGTTTTTTGAGAAACCTTTCTATAACGCTGTAGCATTCCAAAATAAAATTATTTTTCGTACCGGCTGTGCATTTTCACTTTTAGATAGACCTCGATGCCAGCAATCTGAGACAGTATTTCCAGAAAATAACCACAGCCTCGCAATTATCGAATTGACTCTATCGCATGGTTGCTTACAAGTTGCGGAAATAGTTCTCGATACGAAGAATATGTTTGCGTGAAACACAATCGTTTTTCTTCTGCTAGAGCGTTATAAACAAGAAACGGCCACGTAGCGCGGTAGCCAGAGATTTTGCCTTCTAAATGGTTACTTTTAATTGAGATGGAAAGTTCTTTGTCCAGCAAAAAGAGTCGTTCCTTCATCCCGTGCCGTTTAGAGGAAAAGAACTGGATAAAGCCTTAACAGTCCTCAACTCTTTGGAGACCAAGCAGCATCTTTCGTACCGTGCCGCGCTACGTCAAATCTCGCTCAGCTAGTGTAATGGCGGAGTCACTTCTCGTGGGAAGGCAGGTGCAGGCAGCCAGACATGCATACACAGATAATGGCGGCGTTGCGTCTCGCGGAAAAGCGACGACGCGGCGCCGCCTGCCCGTCAACGTTTGCCCCAAAAGGGGTAGAAAATATACACCATGCATTCGACTTCATCAAGTTTCTCTTTGAGGTGAGTGCTTGGCTGACCTCTACAATGACTCGCGATGGCCTACCGGCATATCAAATCAGTGTTGTTATCCTATTAGATAAGTCTGGTACCAATTTACCGATTCTGGAGAGACGAAAGGCTTGATGAGCTATGAGCCAGGATCGAACCGCCGACCGCGTGTGCGAAGCAAAGCACTTCCAACCACTACGCCACACGCTCCCTTTCTTCTTGAGATGGTCTGTGGTAATTAAACCATGCCTTCCATAATTTGACTTTGCAACATATCTATTTTGAAATGCCAAACTTTTTTTCTGGGAGAATATAGCATAGTAACAGCAAAATATCTTACTTAGAGCATTATGCAAACGATGTTACGTTCATCTTTTATATGCGTCTAGCAGTGAATCATTCATCATTATTGTTGGCCAACAACGAGAAATAAATAATTTGAGTTTACCGTGCTTTTCCCCACAGATCAGAATGATAAGCAGTTCATTGTAATCAGTGAAATTCAAATTTTTACAAGATGCATCAATGATATTTTTACAGGATGCAACGATATCCATTTATGATTATTCGATAAATTACCTCTTACAGGAGATTACTTCCTTAATCCATCAATTCCTTACATCTTTTTCACACACGATGAACCAGTTCTTCCTGAGGGACGCACATTCAAGCATTTTCTCGCACATACAAATATCAGGTGCGAGTAAACTTGTTTATTCTTATTGATACAACACGCTAGTAGTCTGTGGCCGAGTGGCCAGTGATGCTCGGGACAGCTCAACGCGATACTGGACCCCCACCGCCCCCGATCACTCTCCGGCGATCAGTTACGAAAGTCCCTACGGAAGGCCTCGGCTTGACGATACCGGAGACTGCGAGAAGATGAGCTCAATCAGTTTTTTACGACGTCCGTGAAGAAGATGGTATCTTCAGGCAAGCGAGAAGACAAATCGATTAGACGTACTGGAAAACCCATACTGTAAAAAAAATGTCATACGGGTGAAACAAAGTTACGAAGTGATGATTACAGCATTTTTTAGCAAATTCAATTGAAAAAAGCCGATATAAAGTAAAAATTTACGAGTACTGTTTTATTTATAAGTTTTCACAAAGAATTTTCAAAATTGCATGGGTAAGTTGGACAGCCGTCCATTAAGAACGTTATGGAACTCAGCACATTTCCCACAATTTGCTTTTGCGCCGAATCATATCCCTTTTTTCTTTGAGTTTGGTGACATCCTTTCGACTCGATTCTTCGATGTTTGTAGCTGTAAATGAGACTTTGGTTGTATTCTTCACAAACTTGCTTGAGTCAAGACAAATTTGGGTGTATCTATGTGGCAGAATACCACGGTGATCGTCATTTACATTACTGATTGTGCTTCGTCCTAAGTCCTCAGTATTGCACATCAGGATAATTTTTTGTGTCGTCCGCCTATAGAGTACAATTGACAATCATGGTCGGGACTAAAGGCTTTGGTCGTGTTTTCTAGTAAATGTTATCGTCGCAACATTTTCCATTGGCTTTTGATTCTTTACTTTTGAAGCTAAAAAGTTACATGGGTTTCTAAGTAGCTGTTGTCTGGGCTCCCCAGCTCCAGCGACTATATCTGTAATGTCAGGCGGTTTTGAAATCGTGCTCTTTTCATGCTCTGTAACTGCAATTGCTCCGTTATCAACGGTCACGACGCCAAAGGTTATTACACTTTAGGGGGTCGTTGAAAAAAAAGGTGGTTGTTAACGCGTTGCTTCGGAAGAATGGGGGGGGGGATAGCTTTCTTTTCTGGTTGCTTTGATTTGTCTTTATACTGAGACGATTTACGTTTTTCTTTCAAGTTCATGCAGAGAAGGGGGGACATCTTGCTGTGTATGTCTCCGCTCATGTTATTGCGGGAATGGATGGGAATGGTGGCGCTAGGTTGGGTCGGGGTCTCGCGCGGCCCACTCGTCTGGTGGGAGTAGGAGGAGATAGGATTTAGTCCCTCATCGCTTCGTTCGGCTGCTCGAAGTT